>JAJQOW010000216.1:0-153279 GCA_037975125.1 Latrodectus hesperus
GAAATGCCTTAAAAATACGAAGAAAATTTTTACTACTGTAACTTGACTAATAAAATTTCTTTAAATAAAATTAGGCGATATAACAGCTAAAATATATTTTTTCATCTCAGCACTTGTAATTCTTGATAATATAATTTGAATCAGTGAAAAACTTGAAAGAGCAATGTAGAGTGCATTGTTTTGAGGAAAAAAAAATTATTTTTTATAATATATATTGTTTGGGTGAAAAATTCTGATTTTAAATATACTTAATTTTACTTGAATTTATGTGTGTTTTGATTTTTGATTTAAGAAATTAGCAAAATATTTTTGTTGTCTGTATCAGCGTTCCGTTGCTTTTCTGAAATTTGCATTGATTATGCCATGGCATAATTTAGTTATCTAAACTGAAATCGGATGAAAATTTATTAACAAAGGTTTTCTAATTTTGGAATCAGAAAAATTGGTTTTATGGTATAAAAATGAAATGTTATAAATTCTCAATATTACGTTTTGTGATTTAAATTTTTTACAGTAAAAATAATTTTGGTCTACATTAATGGTCTGAATGATATAATTTAAAAAGCTATTTTAAATGCGAAATTTCCCATAAAGTTAAAGTTGTTTCTTAACTGAAAGTTTTTTGAAATAAAAAATGAAATAAAATTTTCAGTTTAATTTGTGGTAAATGAAATGTTTAAAAAGATATCATTGTGAAAAATCAGGTGAGTTGATACTAAATTAGGGATGTAAAGTCTTACCCAATTATTATTTCGTAATAAATAGCTGAAGTTTGTAAAGTTAGTAATATTAAAGAATTTTTGAAAATTTGTTAAGATAAGTTACAGCATGCGTTCAGCACCTAATAATCAACAATTTTTAGCAGTCTTTCACGAATAAAATAATGCACAATTAATAGGGAGAATAAAAATGTTTGATTACTTCAATTGGTTAACAAGCTAGAAAAAATACATTTATAAATTTTTAAGACATTGTCATGGAAGCCTTAAATCATTAAATTCAATTTTCTTAAAAGTTAAAAATTAATTGATAAATAAATAAATAAATATCCCGACTTCAAAACTGTAATATCGGGATCAAGGCATACACAGTGGCCATATCTGTTTTCCTAACGGAATCGAACCTCGGACCTGTGCCTTAGGAGCACTTAGTCACCGTGCTTAACAAATGTACAAAGTTTGGGGTAAACTTTGTCATACAGATTTCCATGAAACAGAAGTCTATAGGGAAATGCGGGATTGAAAGATGTTACTCAGCCGTAGAAAAGATATTAAACCTAAAACTCCATTAGAACTTCCTACATGCCTTATCTCATACAGTGAAGATACAGAAAAGAAGAGATTGTCATTCAAATACTTTTAACTATTTCTGCATCAATTGCAATCTGTGAACGTTCATTCAGCAAAATAAAATTAATTTTGACTTATTTATGATTCACCATGAGTCAAAACCGTCTTAGTGACTTAACAATTATGAGTATTGAAAAAGAAAAATTTGAAAGGATCAACTTTGATAAGGTAATTGATCACTTCGGTTCAACAAAGGCAAGAAAAATGTGAATAGAGTAGTATATTAGATTGCAAATAATTACATCTGCTTATATCTATGATATGTAACGAATTATTTCAAGTTTAAAATAATTGTTGAGTTTTCCGATTAAGGGGAATCTGCTAATATCCTTTGGCTAAATCGATGGTAGTAATAAATTTTTTAAACCGTTAATGAAGCCGTTTCAAGAGCTAACTTGAAACGGTTTCAATTCTTTCCTCGATATTTGGGAGTGGGAATATTCAGCTTTTGTAATTTCATTCAATTTCTTGTAATCAATACAAGGTCTTGGTTCTTTACCAGGAACTGCTACTAATATCATGGGAGAAGTATAATTTGACATTCCCGCCTCAATAATTTTATTAGCTAACATTTTATTCCAGTTTTTAAATGTTCATTTTGTCGGGGTGACATTCTGTATGGTCTAGCACGTACTAGTTTATTGGAAATAAGTTCGATATCGTGCTCTACAATATTTGTTAATCCAGGTTCATTGGAAAATAAGTCAGAATATTTACATAGCAATTCACTTAAGATTCGAATCTATTCTTTACTTATTATGCACACAAAATACATAAACTCTTCTAAAACAGTGAAACGATATTTGACTTAAAATATTTCTTGTATTATATTCAAACTTAAGATAAAATTTCAATACTTAATATAATAATTTTTTTCACTTTTGGAACCAGAGATAAGAGAATTGGTTTAAACATATCTTAAAAATCAATTTTTTGTGTAACCCACACTGAGCGCGGGTGGCGGAGAGGGGGGGTTCCTCTTCACAGGTTTTCCTGTGGGTGGAGGGAGGGAGGAAATCCCGCGGTCCGAACAGGAGGCGGCTCTCCTTCTTGTATGAACAGTGCAATAAAGACTGGCAGGCCTCGTCACCAGCACTTATGGAGGAATATAAAATTCATTTGCAATTTGCACCTTTATGGACACGACAACAACAACAACAAAACATTAAAGATAAAGATTAATATTTAACTAAAATAAATTTTTTATATTAGTTAATAAAACATTAAAGATAAAAATTTATATTTAATATTACACTAATATGTTTTCTTCTTTCTATATAAGAATTTTACAGAAATATTTTCTGATATTAATATGATTACATTTTATGTGTGTGTGGAATGGACTCTTTGAATGAACAATTCAAGGTTTCAATCGTAGAAAAATGAACAGAATTTTACCATTTATTGTATGACACAAGCAATTTTATAAACAATTAACCTGAATACGAATCATACAGCTCAACTCAACATTCATTGCGTAATATGTGGCATACCTCGTCACAAAAAGGAAAATTACAGCCTTTATAGAAAATTTACCGTTTTTCGCAAAAGAGGAAGATAAAAGAAAATGAATTTTAATCTGATGGATATAGAAAGTACTTATAACACAAAATGTTTATAACAAAAGGAAAAAAAATCATTAATAATGTTAACATACAGGTTATATTCATTTACAAATACAGCTTCGATAATTTACATGTATTCACTTATAAACAAAAATTATTTGTCCAAAAATTCTTTAGTTATACATTTTTTAAAATCAGTTATTCTGTTTTTAGGAATGCTTTAGAATTTATTCAATTAGTTTATATAACTTGTCATTTTTCTTATAGCATATTACGTTTCTTTAGCCTACTACGATTCATTCATTAAAAAAAACGGCTGTTATAAATGTGTATTTTGATGGCTAATAAAATAAACCAATTAAATTTATCATGTAATTATTTTAAACAATAATTTCGGAAAATTTTATGCATATTAAATTAATATATACCATATCACATAGTTTACGAAACAGATTAAATTTGTTTCACATACATCAGTATATATTTTCATTGTAATATTATGATATATATGTTGTTGTTATTTCTAATCCCAGATGATGTAGCTGAGCTACACCATCTCCATAAAACCAAAAATGTTCAGAAGGTCTAAAAATAAAATCGGATCCCTTAAAATCTCAAAAACTGTGGAATTTAGACAAACAAGAATATGATCAGGGAGGCTTGAACAGCCCCACACCAATGACCCTCCGAAAAGAGTCCCTCGCCCTGCTGAAAGGCAAGGCCGCTCAGATAGCCGCCTGCTGTTTTCTCGATACATTGAGCTAGTGGCACCAACGAGGTCTTTTGCCAAAGTACTACGGGTGAGCATTTCTCCAAACTGTACTGAATTCCGTCCTTTTGATTGAGAAAATTTCATATTAGGTTAATTTAGCGTTGTCATGCAGTAGGCAAGCCTTGGTCAAATTATCGGCAATCTCATTACCATTCAATCCAACATGGGGGGAGGATCCATTGAAAGTGCCTTTTAGCAAGCTGATTCAAAAGTTCTAGTATATACAGGCTTGTCATATTCCCAACAGTCATCGAATGAGAGAGGCACGACTGTCCGATAAAATCCAAATATCCTTGTAGATAAGTTCAGAGGGAGAATAAATATAAAATGTAGTCGCTTGTAAATTGCCACAAGTTCAGATCTGAAGACGGAGCAGCCATCACTTAAGATAAATTGTGTTATTAGGTGTCTCGATATGCACTTCACTACCAGATACATTACCGGCGCCCCATCAGTGTTCATTTTCAATGCCGAGTATTGTCTCAAGAGCCATCTGTCTAGTGAATTCAGGAACATCTGACTTTTTACACACCCTCGTCAAGGGTTCAATCTGAACGCTCTGGAGCAAGCATGAAAAAAAGGTATGGGCTTAAGGAGTGCGGTTCCATGTATATAATTATGTTAAACAACAAATGCAAAATAAGTTATCGATGGAAAATATCAAAAATCGACAGACAAATAAAAATTATGGACTAATAAAAAATAAATTATCAAAATAAGTTTATTGATAAGTAGAGTAACATTTTCGTCAAAATTATGGCAGACCTAGCGCGGGATCTCACTCTCAAAGATTAAGATTCGTCATGGGGAAATTAAACCTCTCCGTTCTGTCAAGGGGTGGGAAACGTCCTCCCTTGCCGCCCGGTTTTTCGAAATTGAGGACTCAAAAGGTTAAACATCAATAGAGCACCAACATCTGCTTTGATTATAAAACTGGATCTCTTTTCGTAAGAGTTGCAATTATCGATCAGTTCAACGGAAAATTTTAAGAGCTGTTGGATATTTTGTCTAAAGGGCAGCTGAAATGTTGTTTTTAATTTAAAACGGTCCTAACGCCAAATATGGAAAAGCAAGGACTGGCACGGTGGTAGATTTGTTTTTAATTTCAAATGAGAACAATGTAACCTAACGCGAAATATGGAAATGTAAGTAAATTCATCCGAAGGATGAGGTTGTTTTTCTTTTTGATGCCAATTTGAATTTACAAACAGATAGACTTTTTTTGAAAGTATAGAAACATACATGATTAATAAATACTTTTCAATTATATTACACATTTATTGTAAATTAAGTCCTCTGTTAAGGTTTAATCCATTAAAAATTAAAATATTCCAAAGATATTCTCAATATTTTGTGCCTTTGTTTTGCAGATTGCGAAACATATGATATGAAAATGCTATTTTATAGTGGAATATATTTACAATTTAACAAACAAAAAAACGTTTTTTAAGAAATTATATATATATATATATATATATATATATATATATATATATATATAATAAGAAGGTTAGAAAACGCATAAAAATAAATAAATAATGATTAATGTCTTAAATACTTAAAAATTATCGTTAAATATTTACTATTAGGAGATAAATACATTATTGGACAATTGCTAAGGACGGATCACAAATTGCAATGTAGCATAACATTAAGCGAGACATGAGGCCTAGTAGGATAAAATATAGTTGCCACACTGTTCAGACATTAGAATAAAGAATATTTATTGTTCTGGAAAGTACAAAAGCTGTGAAACATCTGAAAGAAAAAAATTTTCATTTGATAATGCATACGGAAAAATGGAACAATGCATTTAAAAGTCAGCAGGCACGTTGAAGAAAGGTATCAGTACGGGATATGTCCACCGTGGAGTGTGATGCAACATTCCACACGTCGTTTCATACTTTGCACAACATTATCCAGCAGCAGTTGAGGCAATTTATCCCATTCCTCTTGGAGTGCACGGATGAGGGTGCTCTTGTTTGTCGGATGATAGTTTCAACCAGCAACTTGCCTCCCCAAAGCATCCCACACATTTTCTATGGGGTTTAGATCTGGAGAACGTGATGGCCATACGAGGCGTTGAATACCCTCGCTGTCTAGACAATCCTGAACAGCGAGTGTTCGATGACTTTGCATTGTCATCCATAAAAACAAATTTATCACCGACAGCACCACGGAAAAGACGAACATGAGGAAGTAGAACTTCATTAATGTATCGTTGGCCCTTCATAGTCCCATTCGCAACCACATGTAGGGGAGTGCCAACACCATGATACTGAATGTCAGATATAGGTCCCTTTCCTAGATATTTTCTGGACGATAAGCAGTACCAATCTCGCGCCAGATCAGTTGGAGTCTACAATCCGATGACAGACTGAACCTACTCTTATCTGAGAATAGTACGCATGCCCGGTCCTGTTCAGTCCAATTGCGATGCTCACGACACCATTGCAAACGGGCAGTACGGTGCTGTTTGGTCAATGGGACACACGCAACAGGTCTGCGGGCGTATAGTCCTCCTCCCCTCAAACGTCTGGCAACAGTTTTTCGGGAGATCTATTTTCATGAGGCAGCAATAAACTGATTTGCCACCTGCTGAGCTGTGGTGCACCTGTTCCTTTTTGTTGATAGGATGATATATCTGTCTTCTGCAGGCGTCGTATTTCTAACACGACCTCCCCCGTGCCCCCTACTACACATTCCAGCAGTTTTAAGAGACTTCCACAGCCGTGAAACAACGCTGTGAGCGATGTGGAACTCCCTGGCAACATCTGTTATTTTTCGCCCTTCTTCGATCTTGCCAATAATTCGGCTACGCATAAAATCATCTAAATGATGTCGGAAAGACGTGCCAAAAATTTCAAGTTCGTCTATTAAATCTTCCCTGTAAAACTTTGACTTGAAACAAATACTGTCCACACGCGTCAAAACCTTTAAAGCTCTTATGAACGCTATCACGTGATGAACAGAAGTGGAAAAAAATTTGCATACGCATACTTCTTCTTACTATTTCCCGCACTTATTCTAATTTTCCCCATTTTGCTTTCTTTCATTTTGTGGTTGCTATGGATGATAGTGTTATCCGTCCTTAGCAATTGCCCAGCAGTGTATGTCTTCGACATAATTCCTAATTTTTTGAAAAATAATTTAATTCACTTCGACCATTGTGGAAATTTAATGATTTTGTTTAAAAAAATTTTTCTAATCAATAAGGTATTTCTTTGTAAATCACTGTGAAAGAAATCTTAAAGTGAATGTTTTGAGTTTGTGGTAGCCAGAGGGAGAATGACATCGATATCGTGTTCAGGCAGGCCTGTTCCTAACATGTTCTGGTCAGAGACATATTTCGCTGTGTGTTTTGGGAAAAGTTATAAGAGAAGTTCCATCCCAGGACTCACCGTGGCGTAGTGGTTGGAATATTCGGAACATAAGAATGAGAGTTTGATACCAGTCACTGACGGTTGCGCTTTTCTGCTTTAACCATGGATGTGTGTCGAAGCTGGTGCTTGGGAGTTTTCCGGGTCTCCTTCATTAATAACACGGGAATATGACCCACTCTTTATGAAAAGTTCTCCCTAAAAGGAAAGGCCGGAGAATGCACACATGCATAACGGTGCAAGCGATCCCCGGACTGCATCCTAAGATGAACAAGTTTCGAATACACGCTCAACACCAAGTTCTTCGTGGTTTTGAATCACGGTCGGGTGACGAGGTAAAACTTGAGCTGCCCCCTCCTCTCCTCATCCACGCCAGCGCAAGGACCTTGGACGTCACATACTAACGTGGACATGTTCCCACCCACAGAGCTTCAGCAACTCAATGGGGGTTATTGAGGTCACCCTCCCGGTCACTACCCGCGGCAGTCAAAGCTCCACTCTGCTGATCTTCCTGGGAATACAGAGCCATTGGAGCTCTAAGCCCTGTGGCGGTGTTTGACTGAATACAGAGCCATTGGAGCTCTAAGCCCTGTGGCGGTGTTTGACTGAATACAGAGCCATTGGAGCTCTAAGCCCTGTGGCGGTGTTTGACTGAATACAGAGCCATTGGAGCTCTAAACCCTGTGGCGGTGCTTGACTGAATACAGAGCCATTGGAGCTCTAAGCCCTGTGGCGGTGTTTGACTGAATACAGAGCCATTGGAGCTCTAAGCCCTGTGGCGGTGTTTGACTGAATACAGAGCCATTGGAGCTCTAAACCCTGTGGCGGTGCTTGACTGAATACAGAGCCATTGGAGCTCTAAGCCCTGTGGCGGTGTTTGACTGAATACAGAGCCATTGGAGCTCTAAGCCCTGTGGCGTTGTTTGACTGAATACAGAGCCATTGGAGCTCTAAGCCCTGTGGCGTTGTTTGACTAAATACAGAGACAATGGAGCTCTAAGCCCTGTGGCGGTGTTTGACTGAATACAGAGCCATTGGAGCTCTAAGCCCTGTGGCGGTGTTTGACTGAATACAGAGCCATTGGAGCTCTAAGCCCTGTGGCGGTGTTTGACTGAATACAGAGCCATTGGAGCTCTAAGCCCTGTGGCGTTGTTTGACTGAATACAGAGCCATTGGAGCTCTAAGCCCTGTGGCGTTGTTTGACTGAATACAGAGACAATGGAGCTCTAAGCCCTGTGGCGGTGCTTGACTATCCCCTACGCAGTGCCAAAAGAAACTTGAAGGCAATATTTTGTTTAACGAGATTCAAAGTTACATGATGGCAGCTATCCACTATAAGAAATGTAATTAATAGACATATAAATTTATGATAAAATTATGGCAATTTTTTAACTATATAATTTGGGCTCAGCATAACGTAGTAGTGACGCGATTGTGCTGTTCAGATCGAAAGACTCCTATGTTGGAACCAGGGCCTGACTAAGGCAAGGTCACACTGGGCAGTTGCCGCGGGATCCTACATCAAAGGGGTCCCAAATCGAATAGAATGTTTATTTTTCGTTTTCAATGCAATAAAATAGTTAGCCAACGAATAGAAAGTTTGTTGCTATGAAGCCTAAGTGGCGCCATTGAAGCTAAGTCGGTCCCTGGTAACAACATAGCAACAGTTGAACAACGAAAGGTAGATGTTGCATTCACGACCTTGGGGGTGGTGCTGGAGAGGCTTCTGTGTTTCCACCCTTGTGATACGTGAACACTCCTAAAATTTACAAATAGTTTTCCTAAAAGGTAGCATATTTAGAAGACACTAAAATACCTTGGGACAGCCCATTAGATTGGCCAGTACTTGATATTTAAACTATGCACGCATATAAATGAATTAACAAAAAAGATTTAAAAGTTGGCATATTTCTTATGTCGGTTATATATATCTGTGTGTGTACCATAGAAAACTAATTTATACAACTTTAAATTAAACTATTTTATGCAGGAGTAGAAAGAAATTGAAGTTATTATAATGTCACAGTGTGTGTGTGTATATATCTTTGTGTAATTCGCTGAATAGATTTAATATCACATTGTGGGCAAGCTAATAACTCATTTTTTTGAATACAATTATTACAATGTGAGAGGGAATCGATATATATTATAAAAAATGAGCGTGCCGCTAAAACTTATAAATGAGTCCCGGTATGAACAAGGGAATTATATGATGTGTTAACCTTCTTTATCCCGTCCAAGAAGAAGGCTCCCATTTTTTGAAGATAAAAGGGTTGAAAGTGTCGCCGTCTAGGAATTTCTAGAATATTCCAGAACATTCTGCAATGTTCGGGATTAACCTGGAATATCCCAGGTCATTGTGGAATGTTCCAGAACATGCTTGAATGTTGTGGAAATTTGGTGACTATTTTAGGTTTTTTTTTATGTGTGGAACCAATTGGTAGGGAGGGGTATATAAAACAAGATCAGTCGTGAGTTAAAAAGCCAGTTTCTTATCCAGTCAAGAACAGGGAATGAATAAAAACAGTCAAGTAGTTGTTGTCTTGTTCCAGTTAAGTTAGCATTATGAGGTGCGCTGCTCCACTTTTCCAACTGAACCATAGTGTGGTGTGAAGTCCGACTTCCTCAGTACACACATGCCATGAGTACCCATTTATAAGGTAGGAAACCATTCACAACCCATTCATACCAGGAAAGAACAAAGACAAGGAATGATAGAGAAAGCACATCCATGCCCGAGCCTGGATTTGAACCTGAAACCTCCTTATTCGCAGTCAGGCGCGCTGACCACTCGACAGGGTGAGCGGCAAGTAATCAAAGTAATACAGGGATTGAATATAAATCTAAAATAAAGCGTGAAAGGTATTTATAGTGAACTTAGTGTTTCTTTAATAAAAATATTTAATTTATATCTTATATAAAATGCCTAAATGTAAAAGAGATCTTGCCAGTTTTAAACAAATTGGCAAGAAAGAACAGCCCAAAAACGAAACTGGAAAAGCTCGAAGGACGGTTAAGTTCCGTGGCCAAACAACATTTATCCCCCAGAATACCTCTGACCTCTACTGAATTGCCATTCCAATTTAGAAGACTGCAATTTCCAACCAAATTGGCCTATAAGTTCACAACTAATAAAGCGCGAGGGCAAACTTTAAAATATTACGGCACAACCTCAAGCCTCCTGTTTTTTCTGACGTTTCTAGAGTAGGAAATTCGAAAGCGCATGAATACCCCTAAATGAAAATTGTTGTTTACTTGTATTGTAAATAAAAGTATTGTAGTTAGAATATATTTTCAATAAAAAATGGCTACCTCTTATATTTTAAATTTTACCCTTTTATATCCATTCATATCAACTCCCCGAGCGTGCATCTATGTTGAGATTGTTTTACGGAAAAATGTATTTCGCATTTTTTTAAAAGTTTTTCTTTAATAAATGGTTAATAAAAATTCATGTGTATAAAATAAATATACAAGAACTCACATAAATAGAATAAAGTATCGTCTCTACTTTTAATTTCAGTCTTATCATATTTATCCTGTGTATATGTTCTGGTAAAATATTCATTTATTTCTAGTTAATATCTTTAGGTGCACATTATTACATTTGAAGAGAAGCGGATATTTGTAGCTTTTTTTTCAAAAACTTTCTAGCATCGAATTTATATCAATATCTTTTACAGAAGAATATATTCAAATCTATTTTCGTTCAGGAATTTCTTTGAAGCAAAGCGGAATAACTATTTTCAAGCATTTAAACTGAAAATTATTATCTAATGAGAATTTTATTTGTCTCAATAAAATATGCAAACATGTCATTGCATTATTTGTACTCTGTAATTTTGGGTTGTTTAGGAATGGAATATTAAAAAGTGATTGAATAATGTACGTAAAACACAAAAAAATCATATGATTTTATTAATTTTGAATATTTTTTAATATTTACACAAAATTGTTTCTTGTTTTCTCATTGAATAATAAATGTATTTCGTTCTTTGGCAATAACACAGTATAATGCAAAATATAATCATAAATATAAAGAAAGATTGCTCGATTTTTCTCTTATTCTTAACATTTCATAATCTTTAGAAGTATTTTATTACTTGGCTACCTAGAGCATTCCATTGGCAATCATCACAGGGTTAAATGTGCATTACTGCTAATAAAATTTACAGTTCCATAGAAGTTTTGTGCAGTGGTAAAACTATGGTGTTACTTTTTTGACATAATCGTTGCCTCATATAATTTTTTTCTCACATAATAAAATTATAGTTTTGGTGATTTACAAAAGATTTAATATGATATAAATATTCAGAAACATTACAGCAGGTTATAATGGCCAGGTTTAACGATATCCGAAATTAGAAGCAGAGTAGTGATGCCATTAAGAGGTTAGAGATTCGATTCCCACTTCTGCTGGATACTGGAAGATAATTATGAATTCCTATCTTCTTTGTAATTGTTTTTCTATAATTTTATAAATATTCTTCATTATGAGACGTGAGTTCAATATCAACAAAAATTATTTATTAAAATAAATATTCACGGAAAAATCAAAAAGCTTTAATAGTAACTAGAGATGTCAGGAAAATATCTGTTTGGCAAACAAGCTTCACAAATTGTAGTAAAATCGGATAAATGTCAGAAAAACAATGGACAGCTGAAGAATTGTATTTACAACTGTGAGTAAATGTATATTCATTTTAATTGGTTACATCAAACGTATTTTCATCATTTTGTGCGTATGAATGTTCTCAATAAACTTCTCTATATTAAAAATACAAAATAATCTACAAAAGTATTAAATTGGTTCAGAATTTAGGTTTCATATTCTGTTCAAGAAATCTAACTGAATTGAAACTTACAGTGTCTGTTACCATCCACGACTTTAATGTCAAGCTAGTACATAAATTATTCGGTTGCAAATAAGTAATGATTATTAAACTCTACATTCAGCTCGATATTGCGAAGAATATAAAAAAATAAAATACATCTCACTCATCAGTAAGAAATTGCTTTCTGCCAAACAATTTGGGCAAAAGAATTATTAAATTATTTTATCTTTTATTGAAAACAAATAACTAAAAAAATGTCCTTATAACAAACCAGGCTGTTTAATTTTGAAAAACGAAAACAAGCGATTGTATGGGAAATTCTGCAACAGTCAACTGAATCAGCATTTATCTGCAACAATCCATTGTATATTTTAATAACGGTTTTCACAACGGTCGCTTTCGAATTAATTAAATTTGAATAAGCGAATAGGATTTGTCCGAACTTTGACTCTTGAATATGAGTGGTTAAACATTCGCAAGTTACTTTACCCTTGAAATCTTACTATTTCTTTAGAGCCACTTAAATTTCAGTTTCTCTTGTGATTTCTTGAGAAGAAGTGCGTGTATCTGTTTGTGGCAATTAACTTCTGATTCCTAATTGCTCTGGTAAGTCATATTTTTATTATTAGATTAGTCGTGTGACTTTGTTAAGTATTGAACAAGCTAATTATTTTAATAGTGTGAAATTAATTTTTCTTTCGCGCGCGCGATTTCGAATAGTAAAATCATTATATTAATTCAAATTCAATTGATTCTTTTTTGACGAATTTGAATAAGTGATACTCAATTTGCTATCACTATTTTAGTAATAATTTATTAATATTGCGTTAACTTTATCGAATGATATCTTGTGTTTTGACTTGATAATTTTATATTCAAATCACATTATAATTTTTTTATCTAACAGCAGCGTACAGAATGGGAAAGTAGTGATAAAAGTTTCGGTTTGACTTTTCGCTATTGAAATGAAGTTCATTGATTAATTTGAGTATCCTTAAAATTTTTATTATTTCTATAAATTTTCATAACATCAAGGAAATAACAGTTTATGTTTTATGCATTATAAAAAAAAGAATCACGAGAGTAAATTTTATGATACCTTACTGAATGAATTTTTGAAGAGTAAGCAAGATTTTATTTATTATATTTTCAAATCAAAATTAAAAAAAAAACATTTGTAATATAACACTTTAATTAATTATTATAGTTAATTTATGATACATTTATAACACAGAAGAGCTATAAAAACTTTGTATTGTCAGGGTAATGTTAGAATCTATATATTTTTACTCGTTAAAGATGTAAAATCTGTTCCTTTTGTGGAGTAAAAATTGTCATAAAGAAAAAGACAAAAATAGTATCATAAAAGCATTAGAGAAACTTGTTTCATAAATTTTTCTATGACATAGATGTTGTGACAGTTTTAATTATTATAGCAACATTATCGGATTTAATTATTATATACATATTATCTGATTTAATTTTTACAGCAATATTGTATAGCAAGTATCTTTAAAAGGAATTGACAATATGAATCGTATTAAAGTTTGCATTAAAATTCATTTTATGAAAGGTTTTTTATAGTTATTCCTTTTTGCATTTTTGGAAATTGTGATTCTAACTTGGTTTAATATCTAAGAAGAGTGGGATAAAATAAATGTATAGCGATATAAAAATAAAATTCTAATATATACTTATTGTATACATTTGTAATATTTCTCACATTATGTACACATTACTCGATATCATTTATTTAATTACTATCTCCTTGGTGTTTTGATTTTTTTTAATAATTTTTCCGCTGCGTTTCGTTTAGGTTCAATAGATAGTATTAATATAAATAGAGAATAGTGTAAAATAGAATAGTTTTTTTTACTTATTCTTACTTGTACAAAAGGCTTAAATTATAGCTCAAAGCTATTATAGCTATATATAGTTACAAAGTATTTATTGCAATATGATAGCAGTACATTTTGTAATTACTGATTTTTTTCATAAAAAATAATTTTAAAGCATTTCAGTTAGAAAAAGATTTTATGAATTTACTAATATTAAATTATTTGAAATATTTGTTAGTTTTTTAAAATTTGGTATATAGAGGACCAGAGGCAAATATTTCTTTCGGCCCCCCTTCGTTTCACACACAGCAAATTTTCTTTTCTATTTGGAACAAGAAATTATTACACTATTGTTTTGTGTCACCCCTAATGCCAACTAAGTTGGCATTAGGAGTACGTTGCTCCATTTTTCCAACTGAACCATGTTTTTGTGTGAGTCCGACTTCCTCAGTACACACATGACATGGGTAACCGTTTATAGGGTAGGCAACCTTTCACAACCCATTCTTACAAGGAAAGAACAAAGGAGAGGCAGAGAAAGTCCTGTTTCAGCAAATGCCCGAACTGGGATCTGAACCCAGGACTTACCTATCCGCAGTCAGGCAAGCTGACCACTAGACAAGGTGGGTGGCTTTATCTTCAACTGAATACGTTAAATATTCTATTTGATTTGGGGGCTCCTCTTATGTCTGGTTCTGGGGCAACTGCCCTCTTATGTTCCTGCCTTAGTCATAGTATATAGTTAAAAAAGACGCATACCTAGATTTCCTTCAATTCCTTATTTTTTTACAGAGTTCCTTAGAGTCCTTTAAAAGTCCTACTGAAATGAGGTTTTCTTTTATAAAGAAAATGTTGGGATTAATATTTTAAAATGTTGTAATTAATTACTAGTGTCGCACAACCTTCGAAACCGCGCGTTTTCTTTTGAATGTTATAATTACTGTTGTAACTCGTATTGTTTATTTTATATATATACATATATTTCCCATATTTGTTTATTTTTTAAACTTTTCCGTATGGCAAAACAAAGTTTTGTTGTTCTAAATTAGGTATGGGGCTTTGTTACTTTTCCTGTACTTAGTACGTACTGAGTACAGTTACTTTTAAAGTAAGTATTTTATCGATTACATTTCGTACTTGTTGCAATTTTTTTGTACTGCCATATATCAGATTAAAATATATTGACAAATTTTTTAAAATTTTATAAATAAATTGAATAAAAACTAAATGAATAATAAATAAATTAATAATTAATTAAAACTAAATAAGTAGATCAATAATATTTTATATAAAACCATAAAATTAATTAATATAATTAATGTTAATTTAAATTATTATCATTTATAAATAAGCATTCACTTAAATATTAATAAAAAGATCTATAAAAAATAATTCTTATTATTTATGCAACATTTCAGTAATGGCAAGTTTTTGTTTTTCCTGTAATGCTTTAATTTCTAGTATGAGACAAAGAAATATAAGTTGTTTATCTACAAATCGTTTTTTTTAATAAAAAAATTTTAAATTTCTAAATCTTCTTAAACGTAATTCATTCAAAATAAAAATCATGACATTTTATTATTTACATTTGTTTTCAGAATTTATATCTGTTCTAAGTAAATTTTCCAATTACTCAATTGTAATATTAAGACTTCCAATGTTAATTAAAATATAAAATTAGATGAGATAATATCATTTCAATTTTTCAACCTAATCAGCTTAATTTTTTATTAGAATTTAGTAAGACTTTACAATTATGTAAATGAATTTTTATAACTAACCGGTTAAATATTTTGCAAAGAATTGTAAAGTGGGAAGTTTAATCAGTTACAAAGAGGTTTTATTTTACGTTTGCTTCTAAAAATACAGCAATTAATTAGAAAAATCAACTCTAATTTAATTTCCTTTATTTTTCTATAATTAAACATTAACAAGACAAACATAGTAAAATTTTTTTATGTACAATAGATCATAATTTTTATTATAAAAGACGTTTACTTGTTTATATTTTTATGTAGTAGATAAACCAGTTTTTTCTAAAATAAAAATTGCGTTAACTCACATATCTTGTTTCAGTTTCATGAAACTTAATCAATTTATGGTTAAATAAAGTAGCTTTGCAATTAAAACTATTAATAATGTTCAAGTAAACATAATTATTTTATATTAGATATAGTTGCATAAAATTTCAATAACTATCAAAAATATAAAATAGTTTTACAAGTAATCAAAATGGTATAATGTATTAAGGTAAAATATTGAGAAACAACATTTAATAAAAAATGGAGGAACAAAAATACATATATTTTGTTTACATCAATCCATAATTTAAGAAATAAACATGACAGTAACACATGATGGTATAAATAAAGATAAGGTAAAAATTAACTTAATTAAAGCTTTTTTTCATTTCGAATTTTTAAACTAAAATGAATAAACTACCTTTATTTGGTTTAAATCAGCATTCTCATTATCTGAATAAAAATAAATCGAATGGTAAAAAATAAAAAAGAACATTTTTTCTATAAGTTTAAATTCTATATATTTACAGTAAAATATAGTGAAACTAAAACAGGGTTGAATAAAAAATAAACATATTTATATGGAATTATAATAAAAAATATGCATAGTAAAAACTATTATGTAGGAAGTATGTAAGCAGATTTATATAATTTAAATATTTTTTTAATTTAAGAAATCTGACCTTATTTAAGGTTCAAATAAATGTTATATATGTTCATAAAATAAAATTAAATTTTTAAAAGAAATAATAAAAATAAAAGTTAATAAAAATTGCTAAATACATAACAAGAATATCATGCTTTTCTTATATTAAAAATAATGTGATGTATTTGAAAAATAACGATATTTAATCACTAAATAGATTTGCAGCGATTATTAGTTTTCTCAACTCAATTATTTTACTAACTGAAACGAAATAAATGTACATGCGCATTTTATTTCGCAATATAAATTCATATCTCCTTCTCCAACCCAAAGAGATCTTTCAATTCCCAAGTATCCCTCTTTTATTTACCAGTTCAATCAACTGTCATTTCCCTTCTCCCATCCAGCCTCCCTACCATAAGAAGGAAGCTACCATAATCTCATAATTCATCCGTTTGTATCGATATACCGATGACATTGTTACTTGTACTCGCTCTGTCATTGGCTCTTCTGTACTTCTTGCAGAAGAGCCAATGTACACTTATTACTTTCCTTGTACTTGGTACGTACTGAGTACAGTTACTTTTAAAGTAACAAGTATTTTACTGATTACTTTGTGTACTAGTTACATTTTTTGTGCTGCCATCTATCGGATTAAAATATAATGACAATTTTTTCACGTTTTATGAATAAATAAAAACTAAATTAGTATTAAATAAATTAATAATTAATTTAAAATAAGTAATTAAATGTATAACATTTTGTATAATTTCATGAATTTAATTAATATAATTAATGTTAATTTAAATCATTATCATTTATAAATAAGCATTCAGTTAATGTTAAAATAAGAGCTGATGTAATAATCTATAAAAATATTTCTTTTTATAAATGCAACATTTGAATTATAGCAATTTTTGTTTTTCCTGAAAAACTTTAATTTTTAGTATGAAGCAATTACATATAAGTTATTGCCTCAACAAACAGTTTTTCTGTGAAAAATTTTGAACTTATATATTTTAATAAATAAATTTCTTTCAGTATAAAGAATCCTAATCTTTTGTTATTTACATTTGTTTTTAGAATTTTCATCTGTTCTAAGTAAATTTTCAAATTATTCGATTGTAATTTTCAAAGTTTAATTAAAATATTAAATTAGTCGTGATAATATAATTTCTATTTTTCAACCAAATCATCAACTTAAGTTTTTGTTTTAATTTAGTAAGATTTTTCAATTATATAAATGAGTTTTTATAATTAACTAGCAAATCATGTGTAAAGAATAGCAAAGTGGGAGGATTAATCAATTACAAAGAGATTTTTTTAATTTGCTTAGAAATATACAATTACTTTCAACAAAAATCCAATTAAATTTCTTATATTTTTCTATTATTAAACATTGATGAAACAATTCTAGCAAAATTTTTTGATACCTAATAGATAGTTATTTATTTCATAAATGTCATTTATTTGTTTATACTTTTATGAAATAGATAAACTTGATTTTCTAAAATTGCATTAACTCACTTATCTTGCTTCAGTTTCTTGAATCTTAATTTATGGATAAATAAAGTAGCTTTGCAATTAAAACTGTTTTAATACTTTTTAAGTGAATATGATCATCATTCATAAAGACTCTTTTATAGTAAAACAGAAATTCATTAAATATCAAAAAATATAAAACTGTTTTACCAATGATCTAAATGTTATGCTGTTTTAAAGTAAAATATTAAGTAAAATGTAATGTTTAATACAAAATACAGGAACTAAAATACATATATTTTATTTACATCAAACTGTAATTTAAAAAATACACATGATGGTATAAATAAAGATAAAAAGTAAAAGTTGACTTTATTAAAATTTTTTTTTCATTTCGAAGTTCAAAATTAAAATGAATAAACTACCTTTATTATGTTTCAACCAACATTTTTACTATACGAATACAATTAATTGTATAGTAAAAAAATATAAAACAAATTTTTCCCAAATTTTCAATTCTATATATTTATATTCTACATATTCATAGTAAAATATAGTGAAATTAAAACATGGTAGAATAAAAGGTACATATTGAAAACCAAAATAAAATACAATTTAATGAGGTTCAAATATATATGTTCATTCTATATCAAAATATTTTTTCAGTCAAAAAAAATTCATTTTATACAATTTTATTCCACTATGTAAATTACTTTGATATAGAATAAACATATTTATCTCAGACTTATTAATTATTAAAAAAATACAAAATAATTTTGCTACTAAAACTCTAAACTCCATAATTATATTTTAATACAAAACACTGTGAAATAAAACAATGAATGAATTTAAAAGTACTCATATTTACATAAAAAATTAGCATGATGTAAAACAAAAGTAGCAACAAAAATTCTAATTACACACAATCTTTAATCCCTTAGAATAATTAAAATAAATTGATATTTTATAAAACATAAAAACGATTTTGAATTAAAAGTATCACATTTTATTTTCCTAGAGGTTTATATTTTTACAAGTTATCACAAAGTGGATTGAAAATAGTTACAGAAGTCAAAATTTTATATTCATGTTATGCTAAATGTAATTTATTAAATATGTACACATATTATGAGAGCCTTTTTTAATCTCTCCTTTTATACTGAAACACAGCTTAACCCTTAATTAGGGGCTCTATGCTTTTATCTAAATTGTCAAAGGGCCATTTTAGTATAGTCATATAACACTCGTGAGAAGATGGAACTCTCTAATATAAAGTCCCTGTAAAGTACTCAGTCTGGATAGGCTGACTTATAGGTAGGCAAGAGCCAGGTGTCTCTGTGTGATCTTGATTCTTTCTCAGACCCCTCATTTCGTCGCTGGGACTTGTACGCTCCGGGACCTGTTTCAGAGAAACATCAGGAACACCAAAGGTATGTCGAAGCTCTCCTCCTTCCCCACAAGTGCCTGCTATTTTTTACTAACCTTTACCCCAACATCTGGCCTACAGTAATCTCCAGATCCATCTTTTAATCTCACTTTTTGACCTCTATTTCCAGCCACTCCACCGATTCTAATCAGAACGAGAGAAGAGGCAATAAATTCTTCAAAAGCACATGGTCCATTCAGCAAGTGATTCCAGTTAAATTCGAAGAATTACATTTGTCATTAAGGACTTAATTGCCCATCACGAATCCTGTTTGCCGTTCCCACATCATATTCCAATCAGAACTAATTGACTGTTTTTGGTTACTATGTTGTTCCTGGAATTCAAATGTGGGAAATCAATCTCGTTGACAGCTATCGAAAGTCTGGAAATAACTTGGGGGTTTCAAGCAATAACGGGAACATTATATCCCCATTAACACCGCTCTTGGTCAGAAAGTTATGTCCAGCAAACAGAAGAAAGGGTCTTCATTTTAAGATCGTAAAATAGCATCAAGATTGAGATCCTCATTAAAAAGCTCATGGTTCAAAATTTATGACTAGTAGTAGACTGACACCCCACGGTGGAAGGGGAATTATATGACCGCAAAATATATAATGTTATTTACATCGTGTTTCTTTCCTAAAAACGAGAGACCATACACTGGTGGGAAAATTGAAATAGTTCTACCCAAATTTAACGAAAACTATCAATTTTTACTAAATTTGCCTCGCTTTTTTTTAATCAGACATAATAAGTAAGATTCGCAGTTTTCTCATTTATGATTTATCATGATATTAGCTTAATCAATATAGTTAAAATTAATTTTTTAGGTTTCAAAATCAATATAGTTAAAATTAATTTTTTAAAATTCAATAATATTTTTGTGTTATATACTTGGAAATAAGATAGTTTTATTTGCTATCCACTAATGTGTAATTATATCTTAGAACTTTATCAGGAATTTCATACTATATTTTAAACTGAAATTAATATTAAAACATATTGTATATTTTTTATATGTTTAAGAAATTATTATATAAAATGTTTCTTGATGTTTTAATATTTACAGTTTTTGAGTAACAATTCTATAAGAATATAAAGAAATAAGGTGTAATTTTTAAAGAAGTTTTATTAAAACGTTTTTATCGATATCTGTAATATAAACCAAAACTGTAAGTATTTCAATATAACTTGGTATAAAACAATTTACTTTTTTTCTCCCCTATTTTACAATAACTTTGGTAAACAAAATCCTAGGATTTGCAATCATGCAAATTTTAATTTTATAATATTTTGAATATTCCATGTTATGAACTAAGTATATCTGGAAATTGATTTATCATAAATTCATTCAAATATCTCGTAATTTTTTTTTCAAATCTTTAAAGTATATTACATTACATACATATTCAAATGTTTGCTTTATGTCATCTAAATGGGTGCAGAGTTTACGTTACGTAATTTCAAGATATATATATCACTGGCACATTTTCAAGAAAAATTGTAGCATATTAGGCAATATTCTCATTCTTATGATTTTTGAAATTATGTTGTGATAAATTTTGGTTCATTTATTTAAATAGAATTACATTATATTTTGTGCAGAAATGTATGCAAAAAGTAATTTTATTTTTTTACGATTTAAACTGAATTTACCGACATAAATCTGAAATCAAAACTTAGTTTTATAAAAATAAAGGTAATTTTTCTCAATCTAATGTGCTGGCGTACATTTTAATTTAGATGCTTGATTCCCAGTTATATTATTTTGAGATAAGCCAGAAATACGTATTTTCTGATAAAAACTCTAAACGAAATTTAATTTTAATATAAAACTACTTAATATAACACATCTTAATTAATTTGCTTAAATGCAGCACATTATGAATAATAAGCGAATGTTTTTTATTTTTTAACAGGTACTTACATTAAAGAGTAAAATTCTATATTTGAAATACAAAAAGTTCTAGAAAATTCTCAGAATTCAGTGTTATTAATTTTTTTAAATATCTTTTCCTGTTTCCAAAAATCATCCCCCAATCATACCATTTTAAATACGAATTGAAAATATGCATTTTTATTTACGTGAACAATTTCCCCTAAATTTGTTTTCTCATTTTCAGAACAGCAATTTATGTGATTATATAACTAACTAATTTTTAATGGTAAAAATATTTTTGAAGAGAAAAAATTGTTAAAGTAAAAAATATTTAATTACTTTTAGAAATGTTTTTTAAAAAATTATCTTTAAAACTAAAATATAGTAAAAAAAATTCCATTCACTTATTGTTCAAGCCAATAGAGTAATTTTGGAAACAATGATCAGATTTAAAAAATTTAATTAAAATTAATTAAAAGTTAAAAAAATAATAAGAAAAATAAGTCAATAAATATGGAATAATATATGACAAGAATATCAGGCTTTTTTCTTATATTAAAATGTGACATATTTAAAACAGAAGTATAACCATTAAATAAATGTGCTACGATTATTGATTTTCCCAAGTCATTTATTTTATTAACAAAAACGAAACAAATGAACTTACTTTTTTTCTTCATTTTGCAATAGAAATTCATTATGTACCCTCTCCAGCCAATACCCTCTCCTAAAATACATGCATCTCTAGGGGGTGTTGCTTCAGCCCAAAGAGATTTTCTAATTCCCAAGAATCAATCTTCTATTTTCCAGTCAAACCAGCATCTCATTTCTCTTCTCCTACCCACCCTTCCTATCATGGGAAGAGATTTCCCAAATCCTGACACAATCTCGTAATTCGTCCGTCTGTATCGATGACATTGTTACTTGTACTGGCTCTGTCATTGGCTCTTCTGTACTTGTTACATTCAATCAAGTACACTTATTACTTTGTAACAACTACGTACTTGCTTGTTACTTTTTAACAAGCACGAAATTACGTACTTGATTGTTACTTTGTATCAAGCATGTACCCACGAACTTCGCTGATTACTTTGTAACAAGCACGTACTCGCTGATTACTTTGTAACAGGCACATACTCACGTGCTCGCTCTGTCTTAGAAACCGGTCAAGTACATTGTACCTGCAACTGTCTGAGGATACTCGAACTCGCGCTGACTTTGTTACCGGAAGTACTGAGTATTTGGAAGAAAAAGTACTGATTACAGGTTGTTACATTCAAATACTGATTACAAAATACTTGTTACAGGTATTTCTTCCCATCCCTAATGCACATACTCGCTGATTACTTTGTAACAAGCCCGTACTCATGTACTGGCTGATTACTTTGTAACAGGCACGTACCCACGTACACGCTCTGTCTTTGAAACTGGTCAAGTACATTGTACCTGCAACTGTCTGAGGATAATCGAACTCACGCTGATTTTATTACTGGAAGTACTGAATATTTGGAAAAAAAGTACTGATTATAGGTTGTTACATTCAAATACTGATTTCAAAATACTGGTTACAGGTATTTCTTCCCATCCCTATTCTAAATTAAAATTTAAAGCCAAATGTTGTTGGAGCTCCAAAAATGTACTTTGCAGTAAAAAAAATAAAAATAAATAAAATAAAAAAATAAAAATAAAACAAATGTAGGGTATAGATTCTTCTAAGCCTTTAAGTTCGTGAAATTAAATATTAAAATAGAAATATCTTTGTTCTAGTAAATATTGTACTGTAGTGTTAGTTTAGCGTTGCGTGAATAAAGTATTTCAAGATAACATCTTTTTTCTCGAGTTGTTACAATTACTGATAATAAATCATTTACTAGAACCCTCCTGTCTACTATATCACGTGACCACAAAAATTCCAACAATTCGGCAGGTTTGTAGAACTGCCAAGTTCATGGTTTGTCAATGCACTTTATAATTAAATGAAAATTGTTTAATGAAAGTTAACCATTTAAATTAAATGACAGCAATAGGGAATGATATTAATATATCATTGTAATTTCAAAATTTCACTTAGAATTGAAATATGCATATTAATGATAGAAAAAACCATAAATTATTCATCAATTTACTAATTCTTTACAATTTATGAATAACACCAAATTATATAATGAAAACTTCATAAAATTATAAAGTTGGATTTTAAATATAAATTTATAAATTTTCAAACTATTATCCTATCACTTAGTCAATTGATGAATAATTCTGAATTAACAAGAATATCTGATCTCAGTTCAGTTTTAGTTGTAAAGTGAAATATCACATATTGGTACTTTTCCATTTCGCCTTCGCAAATCTCGCTAAGCCAAAAATAAGTCACCAATTAGCGACAACACACAGTTTACACACAAAATTTTGTGTAAACACAAAATTTTACACACAAAATTTTGTGTGTCTTTTCCAAAATGTTGTTTTACATAAAAATTTTTAAATTTATTTATTTAATTGTTGTTCTTGTGTTCGCGCTATGCGTGGAATGATGGGTGCCAGAGCCTCAATTTATTTACTTATTATATTAGATTACAATTTATCGGGTGATGCATATTTCAAAATCTTATTTTTTTTTAAATATTTTTTTATGTGAATTTGTTACGATTATTATTTTTAAGATATATTTTTGAAATACGATTTTTTAGAGAGATTTTATGAAATTTCTATATATATCAACATAGCATAAAATCATGAAATGGAAAAAAAGAGTCGAAATAAAGTCGTTGACAGTATAAAGCCGTCACATGTTTTGGGAAACGTAGCAGTAAAAGGTGGTTACCAGTGGAGATTTTCCCACTATCGTCGGTTGTATCATTTTTTGCAACTTTATCGCCTGCGCCGGTGAAATGGAAAAGTACCCACATATTCTGTGCTTTAAATGTAAGAGCATAATTTCTCTCACAGATATATTTAATTAAATTTAAAATATATTCTCTTAATTAAAATGCATTGAGAGATGTTGATAAATAATAGAACATAATTCATGATATTTATTGATATGATTTTTAGCTTCTTTTTACTATTTTCCATGTATTCCATGTACTATTTCCATGTACTATTTCAATGCATTAGCAATGTCTTCAGAAGTATCACTGTCATTAGTGATGTGTCACTGTTGATTTCACTATCACCATGGTTTGAAACTGTAAAAAAAAGAAAAATAATGTATGCTTAGAACATAAAAATTAAAAAATAATCAAGTACATCATATATTTACTTACATTACAGTATACAGTGCTAAGTTTTTTTTGTTACAAAATAGATAGCATTAAATTGTGTACTATAAAAGTTATAAAAATACTTTCACACGATCATCATCTGAAATTTCTTGGTAACCATTTCGTCAAGTCATTATTTTTCGTCATCAATATCCTGATCAGAACCTTTGTCACTGGAACCACTGAAACTGCTAACAATCTTCGAATATATTCATTTGTTTCTGCAGCATCCAATCTTTGGAATAAAAAAATTTATTACTAATAATAAGTTATGTTTTAATAATTTAAATGTAGAAATTTTGTTATTAAATTACACTATTATTTAATTCTTGTTAATTGTAATTTAATTATCATATTTGTTATTTCAATATTAAAATTATTGAAAGATTATTTAATTTTTTAAAGAATTGAAGTTGCAATTAAATTTGATTTTAAAGTCTAAACATATAAATAAGCATTACCTTGCATATTGTCTTTCAGATAATTCCTGTATTTTTTTCCCAGTTAAGTTGCAATTTATATATATAAATGAAATAATTACTTATAAGTATGTGATCAATTATAATACAAAGAAAACTATCCACTACAAGAAATTCAACATGAAACATACGCATAAAACATATGAAAAATTATTAGCCATTTGGTTTTTCTATAAAAACAAAACACATATATTTCACCAAGGTTGCTAGAAGGGAGTGTAAAGATCTGTGCCATTTAAATTGAAGAGGTGGTAGAAAGAAAGTATGTTTTGCTTTTGAAATCTGATGTGAGCACTGCAGTACCGGCTCATTGAGTTAACGGACGAACGCAAGGGTTAAGGGGTTAACCAATTGAAATAATTAAAACATTGTATTCCCTATTTATAGTGAAACATTTTATTAATGTAACTACAAATTGTTGATCATTAAATGTTGAATGAACTTCACACTTAAAAAGTAGCTTCTTAATTTATATCATTCAAATCATCAAAATATAAACCAAAATTATTCTTTTTTTAAAAAAATACTTTAATAAAAAATATAAATATTTGACTTTAATAGAAATCATAAAATCAGTTGAAATCTGAAATACTTGTTACTAAATCATCTGCTGTTAATTTAGAAAAATAAATGATGTCATAGTATTATATCAATGCAAAAAATCATACAGATAACAGAAATATTTTTGATGGTTTTTTAAATCAGAAATTAAAATAAATTTCTTCTAAAACTCAAATTTAAGTAAAGTTATCTAATTATATATATTTATAATGAAATGAGGAATATTCTAAGCCCTAAAATGAACATATTATATATAATTTTTAATTTTTTTTCTGAAAGCTCTTTTTTTTTAAAAAAAAAAATTTGATTCAAATTATTACCACAAGTTATGGATATTTTTTTCCCAAAATTTTCATTGATTCAAATAAATTAATAAATTATTACCATAAATTAAGAGTGCTCAATTATATATTAAAAAATGTAAGTTTACATTTTACTCTTACTTTCAAATATTATTTAAAAAAGTCTTCTCTATTGGTTATCTTAACTATAAAAAATTTCTACATATTTTTAATGTTTATAATGAAACTATTTTCTTAAGGTACTGAAATATGTTTCTTTATTAAAATAAAGAGTTTATTAATATTGAAGTAAAAGCTTAATCTTATCATGAATTAATTTGAAGTTACTGTTCACTCAATGGCATTATTTAAAACGCATTTTCAAATAGATTTAGGACAGCAATTTGATTTTTAATTTTCAAAACCATGCATGCATGTTAATAAACATTTATATTGCAAAGAGTTGCATTAAGTGATCAAATATAAAGAATACATAGTAGACAGAAAATAAAACTTCAATAATATTTTTATTACTGGAAATCAAGTTCGTTTTTGACAAAGTCCATCTTTTCAATGAAATAATGCTGTTTGCTAAAACGAAAATTAGTGAGAAATAAACTTTAATGTTGGAAGAAATGACAGCAACCATGTTTACATTTAAGAGAAACAAAAAGCTTATTTATTTTATTAGTCTTTGATTTCCACTGTTGTATCTTATTTTGATTCCAGGAAGACATTTATCTACCTTAGATACTGCAGTGCAATTTTGAGAAGAAATTCCCCTGTTTCATTGAAGGTCAGTCTACAGTTGGACACTAATATTTTGCACAAAAGAGGCTATTATTGACTAGCATGTTTCAGCGAGAATTTTCTCAGAAGTACAACTTGGCAGTAACACTGGGACTGCAACATATCTGGAGATCGAAACAGCCTTTCTTTATTCTATAGTGGAGTACAATAATTTCACAAAGAATTTTTACATTACCTTAAGAATATTTCATCTCTGTGTTAAGCTTCTTTATATTAAAAGTAAATCCGTGTTATTTCTTATGTCACATTAAATGATTCGTAGGAAATTACGATGGGGAAAAATAATTTTTATTTAATCAAGTAAAAGTAGTTTATCAAGAGATGTGAGATGAAATATATTACTTCTAATCATTAATTTTTTTAGGGTTTGGAGGACAGATTTTTTTACTGTATTATTCTAGAGTCAAAATAAAATTAAGCTTTCAGATTTTATTTATAAAAAAAAATATAAAATATTAAACATTTCTAGAATTTTTTTAGAATTTATTATTATTTGTCCACAATATGTAAAATATCCTCGGAAAAGAGACATGATCATTTATCATTTTCTCATCCTTAATCATTATTTGCTGTTTCTCCTTTTTCATGGAGAAGTGTCATGAATTGAAGTGAAACTTAACATCAAGATGGCTTAATATTTTTTCAATTTGTATTTTAATTTCTACAATTCTCGTTCTAATCCAAATTGTTAATTTTGGAACTTAATTACAAACACGAAACCTTTTTGTAAAGATGCTCATTCTCAATGTAAGAATTGATTTCTTAATACAGTGCTAAGCGTTTCACATTTTACATGAAATAAAATGTGAGAATAGAAAGCAACCAATATAATTAAACTATTTACCTGGATCATTTAGGTGCTTTCACCAGTGTGAAAAATAGGGAAATGTTTTGTTGCTCTTTGAATTGCAGAAATACATTTCAAGATGTAAGAATTGAAAAAAATTTAAATAACATAACAAATTTTATTATCTAATGGTAATGCATAGTTCTGCCAAATATATTGCAAAAATTTATTTTTAAGAGTTAAAGAATGCTTTCAATCAGCCAAAAAAGTTAATTTATGATACACTCTAAAAAAGTATGAGAGTAAATATTTTAATTAAAATGTTAAGTTTTCGTTCAGGAAAAGCAATTTGTTTAATAGGTAATATTTTTATGAAATAAACAAGTAATCTCTTTATAAGAAAATTTTAAATGATTTTTTTAACTATAATTTAAAATTAAATTACTTTGGTTCTTTAAAAATTTGCAGATTTTTATCAAGATTTGTAGTTCTAAATTAGGGATGGCCAAGATGTCGACCACGAAGACATTTTATGAATTTGTCATTTTACCGTGGAGAATTAAATTGAAACAACTTGACAAAGTGTGATGCTTAGATTATATCCAGTAGCCGGCGGGATGATAGAGACGCGGCAAGTCGACTAGGTTTATTTATTTATTACATTACATGTATTCAGACTTGTATGCTTGATTCTTGAGATCCGCTTGTAAGTCTTCGTCAAAGACAGAAGAAGTCTTCGTACAACCACAGAAGAAGATAACGAAGAAAAACACTCAGGGCCACGGTGGGAATCGAACCCCCACTCCTACGCTCTCCAGCGATTAGCGGAGTGATGCTTTTGACCACTCAGCCACAGAGCGCCCTCGACTAGGTAGTAGGGATGGGAAGAAATACCTGTAACAAGTATTTTGTAATCAGTATTTGAATGTAACAACCTATAATCAGTACTTTTTCTATCAAATACTCAGTACTTCCAGTAACAAAGTCAGCACGAGTTCGAGCATCCTCAGACAGTTGCAGGTACAATGTACTTGACCGGTTTCTAAGACAGAGTGAGCACGTGAGTATGTGCCTGTTACAAAGTAATCAGCGTAGTACGTGCTTGTTACAAAGTAATCAGCGAGTTCGTGGGTACATGCTTGTTACAAAGTAACAATCAAGTATGCAATTTCGTGCTTGTTAAAAAGTAACAAGCAAGTACGTGGTTGTTACAAAGTAATAAGTGTACTTGATTGAATGTAACAAGTACAGAAGAGCCAATGACAAAGCGAGTAAAAGTAACAATGTCATCAATACAGACGGACGAATTAGGAGATTGTGTCAGGATTTGGGAAATCTCTTCCCATGATAGGAAGGGTTGGTAGGAGAAGAGAAATGAGATACTGGTTTGACTGGAAAATAGAAGATTGATTCTTGGGAATTAGAAAATCTCTTTGGGCTGAAGCAACACCCCTAGATATACATGTATTTTAGGAGAGGGTGTTGGCTGGAGAGGGTACATAATGAATTTCTATTGCGAAATGAAGAAAAAGCAAGTTCATTTGTTTCGTTTTTATTAATAAAATAAATGAGTTGGGAAAATCAATAATCGTAGCACATTTACTTAATGGTTATACTTCTGTTTTAAATATGTCACTTTTTAATATAAGAAAAAAGCCTGATATTCTTTTGTATATTATTCCATATTTATTGACTTATTTTTCTTATTATTTTTTTAACTTTTAATTAATTTTAATTAAATTTTTTAAATCTGATTATTGTTTCCAAAATTACTCTATTGGCTTGAACAAAAAGTGAATGGAATTTTTTTTACTATATTTTAGTTTTAAAGATAATTTTTTAAAAAATATTTCTAAAAGTAATTAAAATATTTTTTACTTTAACAATTTTTTCTCTTCAAAACTATTTTTACCATTAAAAATTAGGTAGTTATATAATCACATAAATTGCTGTTCTGATAATGAGAAAAAAAATTAAGGGAAATTGTTCACGTAAATAAAAATGCATATTTTCAATTCGTATTTAAAATTTAAAATGGTATGATTGGGGGATGATTTTTGGAAACAGGAAAAGATATTTAAAAAAATTAATAACACTGAATTCTGAGAATTTTCTAGAACTTTTTGTATTTCAAATATAGAATTTTACTCTTTAATGTAAGTACCTGTTAAAAAATAATAAAACATTCGCTTATTATTCATAATGTGCTGCATTTAAGCAAATTAATCAAGATGTGTTATATTAAGTAGTTTTATAGAAAAATTAAATTTCGTTTAGAGTTTTTATCAGAAAATACGTATTTCTGGCTTATCTCAAAATAATATAACTGGGAATCAAGCATCTAAATTAAAATGTACGCCAGCACATTAGATTGAGAAAAATTACCTTTATTTTTATAAAACTAAGTTTTGATTTCAGATTTATGTCGGTAAATTCAGTTTAAATCGTAAAAAAATAAAATTACTTTTTGCATACATTTCTGCACAAAATATAATGTAATTCTATTTAAATAAATGAACCGAAATTTATCACAACATAATTTCAAAAATCATAAGAATGAGAATATTGCCTAATATGCTACAATTTTTCTTGAAAATGTGCCAGTGATATATATATCTTGAAATTACGTAACGTAAACTCTGCACCCATTTAGATGACATAAAGCAAACATTTGAATATGTATGTAATGTAATATACTTTAAAGATTTGAAAAAAAATTACGAGATATTTGAATGAATTTATGATAAATCAATTTCCAGATATACTTAGTTCATAACATGGAATATTCAAAATATTATAAAATTAAAATTTGCATGATTGCAAATCCTAGGATTTTGTTTACCAAAGTTATTGTAAAATGGGGGAGAAAAAAAGTAAATTGTTTTATATCGGAGATTACTGTAGGCCAGATGTTGGGGTAAAGGTTAGTAAAAATAGCAGGCACTTGTGGGGAAGGAGGAGAGCTTCGACATACCTTTGGTGTTCCTGATATTTCTCTGAAACAGGTCCCGGAGCGTACAAGTCCCAGTGACGAAATGAGGGGTCTGAGAAAGAATCAAGATCACAGAGACACCTGGCTCTTACCTACCTATAAGTCAGCCTATCCAGACTGAGTACTTTACAGAGACTTTATCTTAGAGAGTTAAATCTTCTCACGAGTGTTATATGACTCTATACTAAAATGGCCCTTTGACAATTTAGATAAAAGCATAGAGCCCCTAATTAAGGGTTAAGCTGTGTTTCGGTATAAAAGGAGAGATTAAAAAAGGTTCTCATAATATGTGTACATATTTAATAAATTACATTTAGCATAACATGAATATAAAATTTTGACTTCTGTAACTAATTTCAATCCACTTTGTGATAACTTGTCTAGGAAAATAAAATGGAAAATAAAAATCCTCTAGGAAAATAAAATGTGATACTTTTAATTCAAAATCGGTTTTACATATTACAAAATATCAATTTATTTTAATTATTCTAAGGGATTAAAGATTGTATATTATTAGAATTTGTGTTGCTACTTTTTTTTTACATCATGCTAATTTTTTACTATGATCATGCTAATTTTTTATGTAAATATGAGTACTTTTTAAATTCATTCATTGTTTTATTTCACAGTGTTTTGTATTAAAATATAATTATGGAGTTTAGAGTTTTAGTAGCAAAATTATTTTGTATATTTTTAATAATTAATAAGTCTGAAATAAATGTTTATTCTATATCAAAGTAATTTACATAGTGGAATAAAATTGTTTTAAATGAATTTTTTTTAACTGAAAAAATATTTTGTTATAGAATGAACATATATATTTGAACTTCATTAAATACAAATGTATTTTATTTTGGTTTTCAAGTTTTTAAACAAAATATTTAAATTAAAACTATTAATGTACTTTTATTGTTTTTTATTATTATCTGCATTTTTGATTATGATTCCATATAAATATATGTACTTTTTATTCTACCATGTTTTAATTTCACTATAATATACTATGAATATGTAGAATATAAATATATAGAATTTAAAATTTGGGAAAATTTGTTTTATATTTTTTTACAATTAATTTTATACGTGTAGTGATAATGTAGGTTGAAACATAATAAAGGTAGTTTATTCATTTTAATTTTGAACTTCGAAATGAAAAAAAATTTTAATAAAGTCAACTTTTACTTTTTATCTTTATTTATACCATCATGTGTATTTTTTAAATTACAGTTTGATGTAAATAAAATATATGTATTTTAGTTCCTGTATTTTGTATTAAACATTACATTTTACTTAATATTTTACTTTAAAACAGCATAACATTTAGATCATTGGTAAAACAGTTTTATAATTTTTGATATTTAATGAATTTCTGTTTTACTATAAAAGAGTCTTTATGAATGATGATCATATTCACTTAAAAAGTATTAAAACAGTTTTAATTGCAAAGCTACTTTATTTATCCATAAATTAAGATTCAAGAAACTGAAGCAAGATAAGTGAGTTAATGCAATTTTAGAAAATCAAGTTTATCTATTTCATAAAAGTATAAACAAATAAACGACATAATAGTTAAATAACTTACCATGTCTAGCAGATATGACTTAACAATTTAACATAAGCATACTGTGGATAAACATACTGATTATTGATTAATATCACCAGTTTTCAAATATTGGGTCAAATTTGCACTGCAAAATCAGACTTATTCCTTCCAAAATGTATACGTAAAAAAAAATGTAAAAATAAGTTTACTAGAAAATATTTTACAAGAATGAATATTGATTGTATTACCATTATTTTTATAATTGGTGGAGAAATAAAGTAAAAAATTGAATTAATTTCTAGTAAATAAAAGTGTGATTATCAAAATAAATAATTAAAAAAATTTGATTCCTTGAGTGTGTAAACAACTTTTATCATTTATTTCAGTCATAAATTTTCTGTTATTATAGATTATTTTCTTTTTTTAAATTTTTTAAAAATTAAATACTTAATTTAAATTTTTTTGTCAATAAAAATATATGAAAAATACAAATAAAGTTCATACCTTTAATGTGAATTACCTTGAAATTATCATGATAATGTAAATTGATGAATTATAAAAGCAGAAATGTTATATCAGAGAAGTTGTGTAAGTTCTATTTTGAATTCTTAAATAATTCAGTACAAAATAAAATCATGTTATTTAAAATAATAAATTTTATAATATGTAATCTAATATTACATATGTAAATTGCATAATTTATTGATAAAATAAACTTTATTTTAATTATCAAAAGGGATTTTAATCATAATTCCATTAATTGGTATATATATATATAATAAAAAGTACGTCTGTGCTCTTTTTTAAATCCTCTGATAGATCAGAGGAATCACTCTCTCAATTTTGACATTGATTTGAAGGGGTGGGAATTTTCTCCAGACCATTGTAACCCATGGTAACTTCTCAATTACTGACCACAGGACTTTTGATTCCACGGATTTAACGAGCACATATATCACACGTACTCCGTGGTTATTTGGGGGCATTGGAAATCGAAACCACGCGCTTCCTGATGGAAGGCCGATGCCCTAACCATTAGTCCTTGGGAAAGTTGTATTTAAAGGGATAAACTGTTGACATCAGAAAGTAGGGAGGAACTGTTCCTCCCTAATTTCTGACCTGTCTTTGTCCTTTCCTTTTAAGTACTGGTTGTTAATGGTTGCCTACCCTGTAAACAGGTATCTATAGTATGAAATCGGACCCCACACCAAAATATGGTTCAGTTAGAAAAGTGGAGCAGTGCACACCTTAATGCCAATCTAGTTGGCGCACGACAACAACAAGCTATAAATTGACTAAGATTGTTTGAGATAACACTAAAGGCAATATTATTATCATCATTCATGGCGTGCCAGCTTAAAAACTAAATTAATAATAAATAAATTAATAATTAATTAAAACTAAATAAGTGGGAAGTTTCTGTTTTCCGCCATTTTTTTGCGACAAAACCGGCAATGAAAATATAAAAATTATAAAAATTTTTATTGATGACTATAAATATTTAATACCAATAAACTGTTAATTTCAATTAATAAATTCAATTACCTTTTCTTAATATTTCAAAGTCTTATATTTTTTAACTGTCTATTTAGTTAAAAATCATTTATCGATTTCTAAAAACAAATAAAAACTTACTTATTTTCCTAAATTGTTTTTCATTCAAATAAATTTATAAATATTTGTTTAAATTTACTTTAAATTTCTTATTTGATTGCTTAAATATTTTATTTATTTTTTTAAATTATTTTTTAATTCAGATTTATTTACCGACTTCAAATATAATAAAATAAATTAAAAATGAATTTTTTCTATTAATATAATATTTATATACGTAATTATTTCTTTAATTTTAATTTAAACCTTATTTGCTTGATTAAATATTTTATTTATTTTTTTTAATTATTTTTCTAATAAAATAAAATTATTGAATAGTATTAATTTAATGAATTTTTTATTATTTTCTATTCTAATCTTATTTGATTGATTAAATATTTCATTTATTTTTTTTATTATTTTTCTAATAAAATAAAATTATTGAATAGCATTAATTTAATGAATTTTTTTCTATTATTTTCTATTCTAATCTTATTTGATTGATTAAATATTTTTTATTTTTTTTTAATTATTTTTCTAATAAAATAAAATTATTGAATAGCATTAATTTAAAGAATTTTTTCCTATTATTTTCTATTCTAATCTTATTTGATTGATTAAATATTTCATTTTTTTTATTATTTTTCTAATAAAATAAAATTATTGAATAGTATTAATTTAATGAATTTTTTCCTATTATTTTCTATTCTAATCTTATTTGATTGATTAAATATTTCATTTATTTTTTTTATTATTTTTCTAATAAAATAAAATTATTGAATAGTATTAATTTAATGAATTTTTTCTATTAATATAATATTTATATACATAATTATTTTTCTTTATTTTTTAAAACTTTACTTTTGTACCTAATAATAGCCAGGACATACATGATTCAATTAACAAATCATTTTATATTAATTTTAAAATTTTATATTTTTAATAATTTATTTCTGGTTTTAACTTTATACAGTTCTGGTTTTAACTTTTTGAATTATTTGTATAAAGTTCAGTTTGTATCAGAAATTTAAACAAAGATATCTGAATAGCATATTTTTTCTTAATTATTAGGTATTAAAAATAATTACCCAAATTAAATAATGGATTTAAATTTTTATGCCGAATAATTGTAAAATAAAATGCAGTTAGAATAAAATACTTTTTACGAACAATTATTAAGATGAATTTAACCTCTCTTAACAAAGACTACTTTAAAATAATGTTTACTGGCAGTTCAAAATGTATTTCATGTTTATTACCTAAAAAGATTGGAATATTGAAGAATTCGATTTGAAAATATATCAAAAATTAAAATATTTTAAATAATGAAGTAAATCACTCACCTTCGTAGAAAATACACCATAATTTTTCACAGGAACCTTCACAATTAAATGTACAGTAGAATAAGGACTAGGGATGGGAAGAAATACCTGTAATAAGTATTTTGTAATTAGTATTTGAATGTAACAACCTGTAATCAGTACTTTTTCTTCCAAATACTCAGTACTACCAGTAACAAAGTCAGCGCGAGTTCGAGTATCCTCAGACAGTTGCAGGTACAATGTACTTGACCAGTTTCTAAGACAGCGAGTACGTGAGCACGTACTTGTTACAAAGTAATCACCGAGTACGTGAGTACGTGGTTGTTACAAAGTAACAAGCAAGTACGTGAGTACGTGGTTGTTACAAAGTAACAAGCAAGTACGTGAGTACATGATTGTTACGTACTTGCTTGTTACTTTGTACTTGCTTATTACTTTGTACTTGCTTGTTACAAAGTAATCAGCGAGTATGTCCGTACGTGCTTGTTACAAAGTAATAAGTATATATTGCGTTTGTCATTGGCTCTTCTGTAACAAGTACAGAAGAGCCAATGACAGAGCGAGAATATCATCGATATATCGATGCAAACCGATGAATTATGAGATTATGGTAGCTTCTTATCATGGAGGAAGGAATGCACACTCCATGTTTCTCCTTTGTAACTTAGGAATTACATCGTTTAAAAGATTAATTTCATTTATATTTTCAGCCATATTAGAAAAATAGCATTATTTGAGCATAGAAAATGAACACATTAAAAAGCGTATTTAGGAATATACCTATGCAATCCTTTCTTTATGTTTACTACTATGACAAAAATACAAGTTTGGCGCAACTACTTTATTGACGACTTTCAGCGTAGTCGCCAAGGTGCTGAATCTCGAGGGTTTCAAAAGCCGCCCTCTGTACTTGTTACAGAAGAGACAGAGACAATGACAGAGCGCAATGTACACTTATTACTTTGTAACAAGCACGTACGCACATACTCGCTGATTACTTTGTAACAAACAAGTACAAAGTAATAAGCAAGTACAAAGTACATGAAATAGTGAACGTGAGGGGACCCCATTCTTAACCTTTGGTTTTCGGGTTGGTATCCCCTCATCGTCAATTCCAGAGCAAGAAACACCCCCAGGGGAACCAGGGGCTTCCCCCCCCCAAGAACCGCAACCCAGCGATTTCTTTATTCATCAAAAGATAAGATTACATTTCCTTTACATATATATATGCATAACGCAGTATGCCTTTATAGTGCTGGTTCTATCCTTTTAAATTTAATTTACAATATGTTAAAAAATTTAAAACTATTTACAATAATTAAATTAACTAAAACTAATTACAATATTAAAATATTAAAACCATAAAACACAGTGTAAAAACATCCTAAAACTATGTATAAATTTAAAAACAGTAAAACATTCCAAATATATAAAACATCCTAAAACCTTTGAATTCTTAAAACTAAAGTCAGTTCCCTAAAAACAGTTAAGTTTATTTATAAAAACGTTCCATTTTTCATAGTCTAAAAAACTGTACTGCTCCTTAGCTATTCTTCTTCGCTTGATATGTCTTCTTCCTCCTCAGCCCTGACGGATGGATCCTTGCATAGATTTAAGTCCATATTTATTAGGTATTCGGTTAAATCAGTTATTTTCTTCTTTCTGTAAGGACGTTTATGCTGAATTTTATAAATTCTATTTCTGTAGTTATTTGAGGCTTTTTAATGTGATATTTTTTGGTTTGTGGGCACTGGAGCAGATAGTGGGCTGCTGTTCCAATTTCTCCGCAGATGCATTTATTTGATTTAGCTCTGTTGATCTTGGCGTAGTATATGGGGAATGGGCCGTGATTTGTTAGGAAATAGTTTATATATGGATTGTCCAGGCATCTGTCTATTGCTACTATTGGAAAGTATATGTGTGTGATTCTGCCGGTTTCTATTGTGTTCCAATGATTTTGCCAGTTTTTAATTAGTATCTGTTTTAATTTATATTTGATAAAAGATTTTGGCCAGGGTAGATTTTCAGCTTCTTGGATGGGTAATTTTGCTGCTTCTTTAGCTTGTTTGTCCGCTTCCTCATTCCCCATATTACCTATGTGAGCTTTTGTCCATATTATATTTATTCTGTTTATTGTTGTTTTCAGTGCTGATTGTATTTCCTTTATTTGATAGCTGTTTGGGTAAGGATTCTGTATAGCTGTGATAACCGAGTTACTGTCTGACCATATATTGGTGTTAGGTAGATTGTGCTGCTTGATGTATGTTATAGCTTTTTGGATGGCCAGGGCTTCTGATTGAAAAACTGTATTATATGAGTTTAATCTATATTTGAAGGATGCTATTTTGGTTGTTTTATTATATACCACTATTGCTGCTCCAGTGTTGTTTTCTGTCTTGGATCCATCCGTATAGATGTTCCACAGGGTCTGAGGCAAAATATGATTTAGTTCTTTTCTACCTTGATAGTAATAGAGATAGTGTTTCTGCGACCATGTTGCCGGGTGCGTTGCGTCCTTGTGTGGATGTTTTTCGCAGTTCTCTCCCTGGATGTAGATATCTTCTATTTTAATTTCCTGTCTATGCTGTAGAATTTTTGCTTTGTCGGATTCCATTTTGGCTTGCAGCTGGATTGGTGGGATTCCGGATAGGATCTCTAAGCTCGCAGTTGGTGTCGTTTTGTATGTCTTTGTAATCAGGAGGAGGAAATATCTCTCTATTGACTGTAATTGTTTTATTTTTCTTATATTTATAGGATCTAGCCAAAAAGATACTCCGTAGAGGACCTGTCTGAGGATTATTGTCTGGTATATAATTTTTATTATTTTCCCCCTTATCCCCCAGTTTACCGTTGCCATTTCTTTTACTTTTTGTGCTGTTTTGATAACCTTTTGTTTTATTGTTCTGATGTGGGGTAAAAATGATAATTTATTGTCTATATGTATGCCGAGATATAATAATGTTTTAACGTGTCTTAAACTGATATTATTAATAGCTATTCTAGGATTATATTTTAATGTTTTTCTTTTTTTCCCAATCATCAGGACTTTAGATTTATTAGGTGCAATTGTGATAAATAGATCTTTACATAGATTATTAAAAATTTCTAGTGTTTGATTGCTATTATCTTTTATCTGTTCCTTAGTTTTTCCTGATATTACAAAAAGTGTATCGTCAGCAAACGTGGTTATTTTTGTGTGTTGGGGCCAGTTGTAATTCGATATTTTATTGAAGTAAATATCCCAGAATATGGGGCCGCTTATTGACCCCTGGGGGCATCCTCTGATGTGTGGTTTTGTAATTACTGTATTGTCATGTATTACCGTAATTTTTCTGTCTGATAGGAAACTGTAAAAGGTGGAAAGGATATTATATGGTATATTTAAGTTATTTAATTCTATTTTTAATTTAGGCCAATAAACTGAATCGAATGCTTTTCTAATATCTAAGCTTATTAGGGCTGTATATAAATCATTATTTTTATTTTCCTCTATTAATTTTTTAATTCTTATTAGTGCGTGTTCTGTAGACAGATTAGATCTAAAACCAAATTGGTTTTCACTGATACATTTTTGCGCTTCCAGATGATATTTGAGCCTGTTAGTTAGGAGTCTTTCTAGTACTTTGCCCAGCGCCGGGAGAAGGCATATGGGTCTATATGAAGTGGGACTTTCCGGATCCTTACCGTTTTTAATAAAGAAAATCACCTGCCCATCTTTGAATATTTTTGGGAAATAATACAATTTTAGGCATTTATTAAAGAAATCCAGAATAAAGTTTGGTATTGACTGATTCATCATCTTTATTATTTTATTATCAAAGCCATCAAGGCCGGGAGCTTTTGAATTATTTAAGTTTTTGATGATAGTTTTTATTTCAATTTTGGTAAAAATAGGGTCTTGTACTACATTTTCTGTTGTTGGTCTTATGTCCTCAGGATCCTGTGGGTTTTCAAGAAATGAATATTTTATGAGATCTTGGAAGATAGTGTTTGCTAGGTCTGTTGAATTCTGGTTAGATATTAAAGGAACATATGATGTAGGGGTAAAAAGTTTATTAGTTGTTAGTTTCGTTAGCATTCCGTATGGGTTATTGTATCTAGAGCAGAAATTTTTCCAGCTGTTTAATTTGTTTTTGATAATTTCTTTCTTATAAATGGCCAAAGATTTTTTATATATTATAATATACATAAGTTTTGTTTCTGTATCTGTTGCTTTTTTAAATCTTCTTCTCAATGCTTTGGTTTTGTTTTTCAAAACTTGCAATTCTATATTCCACCATTTTATCTGGTTTGGTTTGTCAGGTTTTCTGATTGTGAAATATTTCTCTGCTTTATTTTTACATTCACTTATTAATTTGTCTGTTAATATGCCTAGTTCTTGAATTATTCTGCAGTTTGTCAGTTGTGGTGTTAGAGTATCTGCTATTTCTATTAGAGCTATTTTAAATTTTTTCCTATTTTTATTTGTGTTATATCTTCTATTGAAACAAATTGTGTTTTTATTATTTAGTTCGTAACTTATATATCTGTGGTCAGAACACGATTCATCCTCCAGTACAATCCAGTTATTTAAGTATGATAAAAGTTTGTCGTTAATTAATGTTAAATCAGGATATCCCACTCCATTTGGCCCCGCAAAGGTAGGGGTAGTGTTGTTTATGTTAACTATATTTAGGTTGTTTGTTGATATAAATGCCTCCAATACTGTTCCTCTATGATTATTAGTTGGGTAGTTCCATATTATGTTTTGTGAGTTAAAATCTCCGGCTATTAAAATTGCTATGTTTTTATATTTATTTAAATATGGAATTATTCTAGTCAATAAATGGTTTAAATTTTGTTGTGGTGCTGCGTAAACGTTTATTAATAAAATAGGGTTAGGCTCTAAATCCAAGTAAATTATTATAATGTCTGATTGTGTTAAGATTACTATTGGATTTATCGGTGTTGTAAGTAATATTGCACATTTTGGGTGTTCTGAATTTCTATCATAATAATTTTTCCAATTAGTGGGTATTCCTCGGATTATTTTTTGATTTACATAGGGTTCCTGCATTATGATTATGTCGTATTTATTATCTGTTATTGTTTTTATGAGTTGTATTTGGGCTGACTTACTCTTTTGTAGGTTAATTTGAAGGAATTTAAGATTATTAAAATTAATTTTTGTTAAATTTGGGTTAGATCCATCTTTTGTTAGTTTACAATTTTGTGTATTATTTTTGTTTTGCATATTTTTCTTTTTTTATAATCTGTTAGTATTTATTATTATTATTATTGTCCTTAAACAGCAGTTTTCAGATATTCTTTGTAAGCTGGACATCTCAAATCAAAAGCCGGATGATCTGTTGGAAAATTGGAACCATTGCTATTGGCTTCAATACAGTTTATACAGCCCATTTTATTTGAATTACATTTGTCTGTCTCATGTGTTTTTCCGCATTTTGCGCAATAATTATTTCTGCATTTACAATCTTTTGTTAAGTGAGTGAAGTTTTGACATTTATGGCATCTAAAGATAGGTCTAAATAAGCTAATTCTATACTTCGCGAGGCCAATGAAGATTAGGTTTTTTTCTAAAATTTTATACGCGATGTTGACTGGAGTTTCTATTATGTAGTTAAATAAATTATGTTGGCTTAAAGTTTTTCTATGTATTATTATTTTTTTTTTGTTTGAATTTTTTTGTCTTCCACAGGTATGTCAGTTTCTATTAATTTTTCTTTTAACTTTATTGTGTCTTCTTTATTTTTACATTTTATTTCCACATAGTTTTGCCGATTATAGATACCCTGGGGTTGGATTTCAGTTTCTATTTTTCTTAATTCTTCCATCGGTTTTGATATTTTCGATTTTTTAATTATCAGTGAATTATCCGTTTTGACTATGTCACTATAAGATTTTGTATGGGTATTTACTATATTATCTCTGTTTATTTCGAAATTTTGCAAAGTCTGAGTTAATATATTAATTTTATTAGTTAGATCTGGGATTATTTTTTGTTGTAGATTTTGTAATTCTGATGTTATTGGGAAAGTTTGTTGAGATTGCTGATTTATTTGAATCCATGGGTAATTTTATGGTTATCCATGGGTTAGTATTAAATTTATTGCTTTCGTTCTGGGTTCCTTTGGCATATGATATTTGTCGTTTCTTTTGGATTCTATTAAATTTTTTAATTCTCTCAAAGTTTCCTGTAAAAAATTTTCCTCAGTTGAAAATTGTTCCATGTCCCCATCTTCAGGTTCCCTAGCATTTAATTCCGATGGGGAAGGTGATTTTCTGTTTGGTGAATTTTGTCTAGAGTTCATATTTTACATTCACAATCCCTACAATTAGTAATTTTCAATAGTAATTTTCGATACATTCTAAAACCTTCAATATATTTGTATATAAAACACCTAAAATCACAGTATATTAAAATATTAAAATCAGACTATTAGAACACTGTTTATTCCTCTTATTTATTATTTATTTAAAATCACGTTTAACTTTTCCCACTTCAAAATCAGTATTTTTGACCAGCTCTAGTTTAATGAACATAGGAGAATAATTTATTTGTTGGCCTAAGCAAGTTACTCACTTTTCCAGAGGTCTCACTTAATTTGTGGGCGTTATCAATAATAATCTCTTTTATCAATAACTATTTATTTACAGTTTATTTAATTCCGTTTTCTCTTGTCTATTTATATAATCAGTCTACTTCTCCCAGCGCTAGGTGTTTATAATACTGCATTTGATTCGCATTTATTTTAAGTATTTTGTTACATTGAATAATTTCTCTACAATTTATTATATAATTATTTCAGTGTTTTCTGCCCCTAAATTTAGCACTTGTTATTTTTTTTTTGTTATATAATCTCAGACAGATTCTCCACTGTTTTGATTTAATAAAATACTATTAGATTAAAACCAATATTATCAAAATTTTATATAGTCAGTTTAATAAAACTAAATTTCTAATTTAAGACATTTCCAGAATATAAAACAATATTCTCTATTAAATGTATTAAAATATGTCATTAAAACAATATTTGGCTTTAAAACTTCAAAATCCAATTTAAAACATTTCCATAATATAACCAATATTCTCTATTAAATATATTAAAATATGTCATTAAAACAATATTTGACTTTAAAATTTCAAAAACTATTTGTCTGATAATAAAATTCTTAAATAATTTTAAAATCTAAAATTCAAGTTTCAATTCTAAAAATTTTTCAGTTTAAATTTCTATGCTACAATGACTCCGAGATCCGAATTTAGTTTATTATTATTTATTAAGTGATTTCTTAAAACTCCAACTTTTACAAGGAAACTAACTCCCAACCAAACCATTTATATATTTCTCTTGCTCTCCTTGTTATCCAGGGAGAAAAACACGATATTCACAATATATTTCACTTTCAGGTTCACAAATATTTTCTCACTATTGTTGGGCTGGATATCTCCTACGGAATTCTATATTCCGGAATGTTGACACAGATTTCTTTCACCAAATTGCACCAATTTCTTTCACAGATTAATGCACTCACGTTTACACTTATTTTGTTTCATATATTCCATATAATTTGCGTAGATTAAGTATTTTTCACATAAATTAGATATCGCTTCGGTTGATGGCCGCCATTGTTGACACTATATCTCCAACTCCAAATTCCATAAAAATTTAAAATTATAAAAATTTTTATATTTAATTAAAACCTATTCAGTAAAACTTTAAAAATATATTATTTTTCTATAAAATTGAGTTAAAATTTCAATAAAAATCAGTATTTTTACTAATTTTTACGGGAGCACTTAAAAAACACGTATTCAGTTGAAGCTGACAGTTACGGTTCTGGGAAAGTACAAAGTAACAAGCAAGTACTTGCTTGTTACTTTGTAACAACCACGTACTCACGTACTAGCTGATTATTTTGTAACAAGTACGTGCTCACGTACTCGCTTTGTCTTAGAAAATGGTCAAGTACATTGTACCTGCAACTGTCTGAGGATACTCGAACTCGCGCTGACTTTGTTACTGGAAGTACTGAGTACTTGGAAGAAAAAGTACTGATTACTGATTACAAAATACTTGTTACAAGTATTTCTTCCCATCCCTAGCGAGCTTCTCCTATATAAACATTCATACCCTCGGGTAGACATGAAGGGAACAAACTGAAAAAACGCATTATAAAAAAAAAAAATAAACTTAATGAACAGATGTAAAATAGTTTAGTTTCATCTCCATTTTTCTGAGATTTTCTGTCTCAAAAATTCATTTGAAACATTACAATTAAATTTACTGCTGTAAAGGAATTTGATTGTTCAAAAATAAATCTCTGAATTGTTATATTCTGAATTGATATTCAAATTAAGTATATAAATATTTTTATGATTTTCTTCTCACTTTATGTATACAAATTCAACGATAAGATGCTAGATTTAAAGGTATTTATGTTGTAATTGTAATAATTTTAGGATTTTCTTCTATTTCTTTTATTGTATTTAATTTTTTAAATTTTTTATTCAAGTATTGTTTATCCTTATGTTCCTTATGATATGTTATGAAAACTTATGATATGTCCCAATTAAATATTTTGTTCAATGTTAGGAATGAAAAATTTTGCTTTTAAAATTTAGTACTTCCAGTAATTTTTATTAATTACAATCTAAAATTTTTTTGATCAAATCACATTTATCAAATCATTTTCTCTAATCATGACAAATCATTTTTATCACATTTATTTTTTAAAATTCTTGATAATTAAAATTTATAAAATTGTTAGAAATTTCTTTAAATTTATTAAATTTCTAGAAATTTCATTAAAAAAACTGAATTGTAATAAAAATTAATAATAATTTAAATGTGAAAATTCATTTGATTAAAATTTAGAATTATTCAAGAATTTTTCGATACTTCCAATACAGAAAAACGAATAATGAAAATTAAATTTTTATGCACTTATGAATATTAAATTTATGCATCATAATTCGTTATTTCATAATGCATCATAATTTTAAAATATTTTCTTTATTTCTATTTAAATTGTATATAATTTTAAAAAATTTGTAGTTAAAAATGTGTGCAATAATGCAAATCCGATTGCTGTTTTGTTTTGTTTTTACTTTTTCTATTCCTATTATTCCTAAAAGTCATTTCCGAAAAATTCTAGAAAATTCTCTCTATTCTGTTCTATTCACTACACTAACAAACTAACTTTAATTAACTAATTTCTGATTAACAAAACAGCAACCGGATTTGCGTTATATTTTCCCTTTAATATTTAAATTTGAAGAAAATTCACAATAAAAAAGTGAGTATTTTTTGAATAAGTTAAAGAATATTGTGAATTTTAAAATTTATTATATAAGAAAGAGAATAATTTAAAATTATGAAGTTCGCTTAAGTTGAAAAATCTTTCTTTAAATCTTTCTCTTTTCTTTAATCTTTAAATTAATCTTTTAAAATTCTGCAATCTCTTTTTAAATGTTTAAAATGAATTCAAAGATTTTTTTTAAAAATTTTATAAATTTTAAAATTAAATATTTAATTTTTAGTTAGTATTAGTTAATTTTTAGTTAGTTATTATTGAAAAAAAACGGAAATTTAGAAAATATATTGAGAAAATCTAATTTTCAAAAGAATTTTCAAAACAAAATTTTCATTTTCATTTTTAACCGCAATAATTAAATTTCAAAATTTAAAAATAACTTAAAAATTTTATTCATTTAATTTTATTTTTTATTAATTTTATTCATTTATTTAATTTTATAATATATGTAATAATATTTGTATTATATTATATATTAATTTGTATATTTTATTATTTTATTTTATTATTTTATTATTTTATTGTTTATTTATTATTTGTTTATTATTTTTGTAATTAATTAATATTGCGTGTTGTTGTTTTTTATTCATGTTACGAATCACGAACACATTTACAATACACATAACACACATTTACAATAAAAAATAAATACAAAAAAATATATACAATAAAAAATAATTAAAAAATTAAAATAATTAAGAAATTAAAATTAAGAAAGAAAAAAATCATTAAAAAAATTATTAAAAATTATTAAAAAAATTTTTGGTTTTAAATTTTTTTAAATTTCTTATATATAAATATTTAATTTTATTTATTTTATTAATTTTATTTATTTTATTCATTTATTTAATTTTATAATATATGTATTATATATTAATTTGTATATTTTAAGTTTGCTTGTTTATAATTATTTATTATTTTTGTTTATTATTTTTGTAATATAATCAAAAATTATTTTGATAATCAAATAATCAAAATTATCAAAATAATCAAAATTATCAGAATTACCAAAATAATCAAAATTAGCACCGCACCGCACCGCTCTCCGCTACGCACCGCACCGCACCGCAGCGCTCTCCGCTCCGCACCGCACCGCAGTAGGTATGTTGTTATATTAATATATAACATAATTATGTTATCATATTTTAGTTTTTACAATAAAACATTTTTAATACAATTTGTTTTTGTATTTATAATAATTTATACAGTATCCTAAAAATCTAAATATAAATTATTTTATAAATTTTGTTATTTACATTTCCATATATAACTACCTTAATAACATTAATATTAATTTTGAAATATATAATTCCATATTTGTCATAATAAACTGAGAATAAAACATAAAAATACAAATATATATATATACACACATGAATAAAATAAATCTTGAAAACATATATACATTCAATGAAAAACATATTTACATTCAATGTAGCATTTAATACATACAAAATGGTGAAGAACATATTAAATTTCAAAATTTATTCACTAAAATGTCATAAAATAATTGATAACTACACTATATGGAATTGGTATGCGGGCCAAATAAAGTGATTTAAATGTTCAAATATTAGTCAGTATCTGAATCAAAATTTATATTTGTTATTGTTTCATGATTTCTTTGTATTATTGGTTCTTTACATATTTGTAGATCTTTGTTCTTTGTCAATTAATTTCATTTTTCTATATCTGTTGGTCAGGCTATATTGTAGAAGTTGAGTTTCAGTTTGGGATGGAGATTTAAGAAGATGATATTTATTGGTGTTTATGCAGTCTTTGGGTCATTATTCTTTTTTATGAAAAATACTACCTGTCCTATTTTAAAATGTTTGGGAAAATAATTAAGTATTAGAAATTTGTTAAATAGAGTTAATAGTAAATTTGGAATTGCAATATGAATTAATTTTACCATTATCTATTCCGTCTATTCCACGTTGTTAGTTCTTTATATGTAAATAGAGGTTCCAGTGTTGTTCCAGTTATGGGTATATGTGGTACTGTTAATTGATCTGTATTTTGGCTTGGAAAGCAGTGGAAGAGGTTAGTAAAAATATTTTTGGTTATATTTTGATTATTATTTATTTGTTGCAATGGTATAAATGTTGTTAAATTATCTTTTGTATTAAAATTTTTTATGTTTGTTATTGTATTTTTTAATTGTAATTTTATTGCTATTATTTTATTGTAAATTATTATACTGCGTTCTTTTATTATATATAATTGTGATCTGAACAACTGATATCTTCTAATATTTGCCAGTTTTTTATTATCCAGAAAAGACTAGCATCTGGCCATCCTATTCCTGTTGGTCCATTAAATGTTGGAGGGATATTTATTGTGTTTATTAAATTTAGATTTTTACTAGAAATAAATTATTCTAGTAGTATACCATTGTTTGATTTATAATTCCATTTTGTGAGTTAAAATCTCCACATATTAAGATATGATGATTTTGTGTGAAATTGTTAATATATGGATTAATTTTATTTAATAATATTGAATATTACAGTTGGGTGAAGCATATAGGTTTATAATAATTAATGGTTTTGGAATTAAATTTAGTAGTAATATAACTATGTCATCATCGTTAAGTATAAGTATAGGATTTATTGTTGCATTTTTGCGCATTTTGCTCTTTTTGAGGGTTATAATATATTTTTAACGTTATTAATATATTTTTTACGTATTATTTAACTCTTATTATTTTATTATATATATATATGGTTCGTTATAAGTCGGACAATTAATGTCGTATGCAGCATGATTTTCTTGAAAATTCGCACCATTTTAATTAGATTTACAAAACATTTATTTGTAGGGGGTTTTTTGCTATATTTATATATTTATGATTGAAAGAGTGACATTTTTGACATCTAAAAGTTATTTTAAATTTTTCTATTTTAAATTTTGCTAATCCTATTATTACAAATAAAGTAATTTTCTTGCTAGTTCATAAATAAAATTATATAAATTGTACTTGTTTTCCTGTGAGCTATTAATTTTATTAGTTCTTTATCATTCGGGTATTGTAGATCTTTTGTTATTGTGTCAATTGTTATGTTTTCAGGTACATTAAGTATTATTATTCTTTGTTTTTGTATCCTTTTTTCCTCAGCTTGTATATTTTTTTCTTTAATTTTTCTTTTCTTTGGTTTTTTTTCTTGGGAATTTCTAAATTTTATTTCTATAAATTTTTCTCGAATATTCTATAAATATTTCTATAAATATTCCTTTAGGTTTTATATTTGTTTCAATTCCTGATAGTAAGTTCTGAGTGAATTATTCTTATTTTTTCTTGATTGTTTGTTTTGATCCAGTGTTTTGTATATCGTCGATTTTTTCAGATAGATTTGGTAAGATATTTGTTACTGTTATAAGTGATAAATATTTGTTACGTTTGATTGAGAAATATGTTTATTATAATTATTTGTGTTAGAAATTTTATCATGTAATTGTTTTTGTAATTTATTAATTAACTTATTACTTGAAGAGTATAAAATATTTTAAAAAATTTTAAATTTATATTCAAAATAATTTTATAAATATTTTATATAAAACAATGACACTAATATATAAAAAGCTAAATATATAAAAGACTAAATAGACTTTATTATATTAAATTACTTTGGTGATTTTGGTGATGAATAATATCAATTATATAAACACTGTAATAGTTATTATGTAATAGTAATGTTATTATTAATTTAAAGTATAATTTATATATATTTATGTTTAATAATATATCAATTTTATGAATATAATAGTTTTATGAATATAATCAGTATATTAAAAATATTATAAATTTTTATGGGCAAATATTAAATTTTTTAAGCAGGGCTCAAAAATATTTAATATCAACTATCAATGTTATATATACAATATTGCTTAAAATATATAATATAACAATAAGTTTATTAAAGCTAGAGTTTGCCTTTGTTAATAATTTTTTACAAGAAATAAAAATGGAATGGTGAAAAAATAATATTTTTTGTATATAATTTTTAAATTAATATTATGAAGTTATTATTTAATATTTTTACATAATTCCTATTTAAATCAGTGAGAAAATTTTTTTTGTATTTTATTATGTATTTAATATGGGTCCGCCATTGAAATAAATAAAATTTAATATGCTTATAAATTATGAAGTAGGTGGAATTTTTTAATGAAATTTTTTTCTATGAGTTTATTTTTGACTAGTGGTTTTAAGGTTAATTATTAAAATTAAGGTTTATAAAATAATTGTATAGGAAATTATTTCGATATTTTATTTTATATTAGCTTGGAATTAATTTTTATTTTATATATTTTAATAATTTATATATTTATATTATTATAGTATTTAATAATTAATATATTTAATACAATATTGACTATACAATATTGACAATATTGACAATATTTAATACAATATTGACTATTATGTTATGTTTAAAGTTTATTTACGAATATATTTTTGATAATTTAAAAAGTTATAATTAAGCCCTAACAGTTAAAATTAAAATTTTATATTTTAATACAAGCTGCTCCGCACCGCTCCGCACCGCGCCGCTCCGCACCACACCACACCGCACCGCACCGCTCCGCACCGCACCGCACCGCTCCGCTCCGCCCTCAGCTCCGCTCCACCCTAAGCACCGCAATCCGCTCCGCTCCGCCCTCCGCTCCGCTCCGCTCCGCACCGCACCGCTCCGCACCGCACCGCTCCGCACCGCTCCGCACCGCACCGCTCCGCACCGCACCGCTCCGCACCGCTCCGCACCGCACCGCTCCGCACCGCACCGCTCCGCACCGCACCGCTCCGCTCTCCGCTCCGCACCCGTACCGTACCGTTACGACCGCACCCGCACCGCACTCGCTCCGCACCGCACCCGTACCGCACCCGTACCGTACCGCTCCGCACCACCACCACTCCGCTCCGCAACCCGCTCGCTCCGCACCGCTCTCCGCTCCGCACCGCCCTCCGCTCTCCGTACCGCTCCTCTCCGCACGCTCCGCACTCGCACCGCTCCGCAACCCGCACCACACCGCTCCGCTCTCCGTACCGCTCCGCATTCTCTCCGCTCCGCTCTCCGTACCGCTCCGCACTCTCTCCGCACCCGCTCGCTCCACACCGCTCCGCACTCTCTCCGCACCCGCTCGCTCCGCACCGCTCCGCACTCTCTCCGCACCGCTCCGCCCTCTGTTCCGCTCCGCCCTCCGCACCGCTCCACCCTCTGTTCCGCACCCGCTCCGTACCGCACTCCGCACCACACCGCACCGCTCCGCTCCGCACCGCACCGCTCTCCGCTATCCGCTCCGCACCGCAGCGCTCTCCACTCCGCACCGCAGTAGGTATGTTGATATATTAATATATAACATAATTATGTTATCAATAATTATGTTTTTACAATAAAACATTTTAATATATAACAATTTGTTTTTGTATTTATAATAATTTATACAGTATCCTAAAAATCTAAATATAAATTATTTTTATAAATTTTGTTATTTACATTTCCATATATAACTACCTTAATAACATTAATATTAATTTTGAAATATATAATTCCATATTTGTCATAATAAACTGAGAATAAAACATAAAAATACAATATATATATATACACACATGAATAAAATAAATCTTGAAAACATATATACATTCAATGAAAAACATATTTACATTCAATGTAGCATTTAATACATACAAAATGGTGAAGAACATATTAAATTTCAAAATTTATTCACTAAAATGTCATAAAATAATTGATAACTACACTATATGGAATTGGTATGCGGGCCAAATAAAGTGATTTAAATGTTCAAATATTAGTCAGTATCTGAATCAAAATTTATATTTGTTATTGTTTCATGATTTCTTTGTATTATTGGTTCTTTACATATTTGTAGATCTTTGTTCTTTGTCAATTAATTTCATTTTTCTATATCTGTTGGTCAGGCTATATTGTAGAAGTTGAGTTTCAGTTTGGGATGGAGATTTAAGAAGATGATATTTATTGGTGTTTATGCAGTCTTTGGGTCATTATTCTTTTTTATGAAAAATACTACCTGTCCTATTTTAAAATGTTTGGGAAAATAATTAAGTATTAGAAATTTGTTAAATAGAGTTAATAGTAAATTTGGAATTGCAATATGAATTGATTTTACCATTATCTATTCCGTCTATTCCTGGTGATTTTGATTTATAATTGTTGTTAGTTCTTTATATGTAAATAGAGGTTCCAGTGTTGTTCCAGTTACTGTTAATTGATCTGTATTTTGGCTTGGAAAGCAGTGGAAGAGGTTAGTAAAAATATTTTTGGTTATATTTTGATTATTATTTATTTGTTGCAATGGTATAAATGTTGTTAAATTATCTTTTGTATTAAAATTTTTTATGTTTGTTATTGTATTTTTTAATTGTAATTTTATTTGTTTTATAAATTTAGTTTTATTTATTTTGCTATTGTTTTATTGCTATTATTTTATTGTAAATTATTATACTGCGTTCTTTTATTATATATAATTGTGATCTGAACAACTGATATCTTCTAATATTTGCCAGTTTTTTATTATCCAGAAAAGACTAGCATCTGGCCATCCTATTCCTGTTGGTCCATTAAATGTTGGAGGGATATTTATTGTGTTTATTAGATTTTTACTAGAAATAAATTATTCTAGTAGTATACCATTTTGTGAGTTAAAATCTCCACATATTAAGATATGATGATTTTGTGTGAAATTGTTAATATATGGATTAATTTTATTTAATATGACAGTTGGGTGAAGCATAATAATAATTAATGGTTTTGGAATTAAATTTAGTAGTAATATAACTATGTCATCATCGTTAAGTATAAATCCTATAGGATTTATTGGTGCATTTTTGCGCATTTTGCTCTTTCTGAGGGTTATTTTTAACGTTATATATTTTTTACGTATTATTTAACTCTTATTATTATATTATTGGTATTATTGGTATTATTATATATGGTTCTTGTATCATTATTAATTATTGTTTGTAAAAGTTGTGTTTGGGCAGATTGTTGTAAATTGATTTGTAGAAATTTTAATTCATTTATATTAATATTTATTAAGTTTGAATTTTGTGTTGATGGTGATATTGTAAAATTTTTTGTTTTGTGTGCGTCTAATAATATGTTGGTTTTGATATTGATTTCAATTAATGTCGTATGCAGCATGATTTTCTTGAAAATTCGCACCATTATAATTAGATTCAATGCATCTAAATTAATTTACCAAACATTTATTTGTAGGGGGTTTTTTGCTACATTTTCCGCAGTAGTGATTTATATATTTGCAATCTATTGTTTTATGATTGAAAGAGTTATTATTAACGTTTGATTGAGAATTATTTATCATTATTTGTGTTAGAAATTTTATCATTTTTTTTGTAATTTATTAATTATATATATTCGTATATTTTTCGGTAGATAGTATTTTCTCCTCTCTTTGTATTTTTCTCCTCTCTATATTCATGATTAATTTGATAGTCATTATCATCATTATCTTCAATATTCAAATCATTTAATATTATCTATTTCGTTATTTAAATTTGGAGTTGAATTATTAGATTTAAAGACAACCAAACTCAAAGTATACCAATTGTATCCTTTTTTTAACAGGAATTTGATAATTTATTTTATATTTTAAATATTTTTGTTTTATACTTTTATGATGGCCTAATAAGAGAATTATGTTTAATTAAAGAGTATAAAATATTTTAAAAATTTTTAATTTATATTCAAAATAATTTTATAAATATTTTATATAAAACAATGAATAACTAAATAATACTACTAAATATATTAAATTTATTATATTAAATAACTTTGGTGATGAAATAGTTATTATAGACACTGTAATAGTTATTATGTAATAGTAATGTTATTATTAATTTAAAGTATAATTTATATATATTTATGTTTAATTATATATGAATATAATAATTTTATGAATATAATCAGTATATTAAAAATATTATAAATTTTTATGGGCAAATATTAAATAATATTAAATAATATTATTAATATAATTATATAATATTAAGCAAATATTAAATTTTTTAAGCAGGGCTCAAAAATATTTAATATCAAATATATATTACTATCAATTGCTTAAAATAACAATAAGCAGGCCTTTGCCTTTGTTAATAATTGTTCACAAGAAATAAAAATGGAATGGCGAAAAAATATTTTTTGTATATAATTTTTAAATTAATATTATGAAGTTATTATTTAATATTTTTACATTATTAATCAGTGAGAAAATTTTTTTTGTATTTTATTATGTATATAATATGTGTCCGCCATTGAAATAAAATTTAATATGCTTATAAATTATGAAGTAGGTGGAATTTTTTAATGAAATTTTTTTCTATGAGTTTATTTTTGACAAGTGGTTTTAAGGTTAATTATTAAAATTAAGGTTTAAATTTCCAAAAATTTAAATAAATTCATAAAATAATTGTATAGGTATTTTATTTTATTGGAATTAATTTTTATTTTATATATTTTAATAATTTATATATTTATATTATTATAGTATTTAATAATAAATATATTTAATACAATATTGACTATTATAAATAGTTTAAAGTTTATTTATTATATTTTTGATATTTTAAAAAGTAACAGTCAATCGCAATAAAATTTTATATTTTAATACAATATATATAAACAAGCTGCTCCGCTCCGCACCGCAACCCGCTCCATTCTCCGCTCCGCTGTCCGTACCGCTCCGCACCTTCTCCGTACCGCTCTCCGCTCCGCTCTGCTCTCCGCTCCGCAACCCGCTCGCACTGCACCGCACTGCACCGCACCGCACGCTCCTCACCGCTCTCCGCTCTCCGCTCCGCAACCCGCACGCTCCTCACCGCTCTCCGCTCCGCAACCCGCTCGCTCAACGACCCGCTCGCTCCGCTCCTCTCCGCACCGCACCGCAACCCGCTCCTCTCCTCTCCTCTCCTCTCCGCACCGCACCGCACCACACCGTTCCGGTCCGCAACCCGCTCGCTCCGTACCGCCCTCCGCTCCACCCTCCGCACCGCTACGCCCTCCGCACCTCTCCGCTCCGCACCTCTCCGCTCCGCTCCTCTCTGAACGCACCCGTATCGCTCCGACCACACTCGCTCCGCACCACCCTCCATCACCCGTACCGTACCGTACGGAACCGCTCCGACTGCACCCGCACCACACTCGCTCCGCACCACACTCCGCTCTCCGCACCGCTCCTCTCAGGACCGCACCCGTACCGTTCCGTACTGTACCGCTCCGCTCCGCTCCGCACCGCACCTGCACTGCACTCGCTCCGCTCTCCGAACCGCACCCGCTCCGCTCTCCGCTCCGCACCCGTACCGTACCGTACCGCTCCGCCCTCCGCTCCACCCCGCTCCGCACCGCTCCTCTCCGTACCGCTCCGACCGCACCCGCACCGCCCTCTGCTCTCCGCACCGCCCTCCACTATCCGCTCCGCTCCTCTTGCACCGTACCGCTCCGCTCCGCAGCCGTTTCGTACCGTACCGCTCCGCTCCTCTCCGCACCGCACCGCAGCCGTTTCGTACCGTACCGCTCCGCTCCTCTCCGCACCGCACCGCACCCGTACCGCTCCTCTCCGGACCGCACCCGTACTGCTCCGCACCGCACCGCACCCGCACTGCTCCGCACCGCACCCGCACTGCACTCCGCTCTCCGAACCGCACCCGCACCGCCCTCCGCTCCGCCCCGCCCTCCACACCGCTCCGCTCCTCTCCGTACCGCTCCGACCGCACCCGCACCGCCCTCCGCTCTCCGCTCCGCTCCTCTCCGCACCGCAGCTGTACCGCTCCGACCGTCCACCGCTCTCCGAACCGCACCGCTCTGCTCTCCGCAACGCACTCGCTCTACACCGTCCTCCGCTCCGCACAAGCACCGCACCGCTCCACACCCGCTCCGCACCGCACCCGCACCGCTTCGCTCTCCGCTCCGCACCCGTACCGTACCGCTCCGCACCGCACCGCTCTTCACTCCGCATCGCTCTCCGCTCCGCACCCGTACCGCTCCGCACCGCACCGCTCTCCACTCCGCATCGCTCTCCGCTCCGCACCCGCACCGCACCGCTCTCCACTACGAACCGCTCCGCTCCTCTCCGCACCGCACCCGTACCGTACCGTACCGCTCCTCACCGCACCGCACCCGTACCGTACCGTACCGTACCGCTCCGCTCCTCACCGCAGCCGTACCCTACCGAATCGCTCCGACCGCACCCGCACCGCACTCGCTCCGCACCGCTCTCCGAACCGCACCCACGCCGCTCCGCTCTCCGCACCGCATCCACACTGCTTCGCTCTCGTACCGTACCGTACCGTACCGCTCCGCACCGCTCTCCACTCCGAACCGCTCCGCACCGCTCCTCTCCGCACCGCATCCGTACCGTACCGTACCGCACCGCTCCTCTCCGTACCGTACCGTACCGCACCGCTCCTCACCGCAGCCGTACCCTACCGAACCGCTCCGCACCGCCCTCCGCACCGCACTCGCTCCGCACCGCCCTCCGCACCGCTCTCCGCTCCGCACCCGTACCGTACCGCTCCTCACCGCACCCATTTGCTCTCCGTACCGCTCCGCTATATATACTCCGCTCCGTATACTCCGCTCCGCACAAGCACCGCACCGCACACGCACCGCACCCGCACCGCTTCGCTCTCCACTCCGCTCCTCACCGCACCGCACCGCAGCCGTACCCTACCGAACCGCTCCGCACCCGCACCGCAACCGTAACGCTCCGCACCGCACTGCTCTCCACTCCGCACCCGTACCGCTCCGCACCGCTCCGCTCTCTGCTCCGCTCCGCACCCGCACCGCACCGCCCTCCGCTCTCCGCTCCTCTCCGCACCGCAGCCGTACCGAAAAAAACACAAATAATCACGTAAAAAAACACAAAAAGCAAAAACACAAAACACAAAAAAATCGCACCGCTCTCGAAAAAAAAACAAAAAACGAACAAACCAAAAAAATTACACAAAAAACAAAGAAAAACACAAACAGAAGAACAAAAAAAAAACACAAAACAAAAAAAAACAAAAACAAAAAGACAAAAAAACACAAATAAAAAACAAAAAACACAACACAAAAAACAAACAAAACAAAAAAAACAAACACAAGAAAAAAAACACAAAACTGCACCAGCACCGCTCCGCACCCGACCGCAACCGCTCCGGTCCGCAACCCGCTCGCTCCTCTCCGCACCGCAGCCCGTACCGTGCCGCTCCGACCGCACTCGCTCCGCACCGCCCTCCGCTCTCCGCTCCTCTCCGCACCGGAACCTAACCGCTCCGCTATCCGCTCCGCACAAGCACCGCACCGCACACGCACCGCTCCGGTCCGCAACGCACCGCTCCCGCTCCGCTCCGCCTCCGTTCCTCTCCGTACCGCTCCGACCGCACTCGCACCGCCCTCCGCTCTCCGAACCGCACCGCTCCGCTATCCGCTCCGCACAAGCACCGCACCGCACACGCACCGCTCCGCTCCGGTCCGCAACGCACCGTTCCGCCGTTCTCCGCGCCGCTCCGCTCCCGTAGAAAAAACAAAACAAAATTACACAAACAAACAAAAAAGCACTAAGAAAAAAAAACAAACATCAAAAAACAAAAAAACACACAAAAAAACAAAAAAAAAACACAAAAACAAAAAAAAACACGAAAACAAAAAAACACAAAAAAAACAAAAAAAACACAGAAAAAAAGAAAGAAAACACAAAAAAACACAAACAGTGCGTGCGGAGAGCGATGCGGTGCGGTGCTTGTGCGGAGCGGAGCGCCGCTCCGCTCCGCACCCGCACAAAGAAAAAAACAAAACAAAATAACACAAACAAACAAAAAAGCACTAAGAAAAAAAGTAAACATCAAAAAAAAACATGAAAAACAAAAAAAAAAAAACAAAGAAACACAAAAACAAAAAAAAAACACAAAAAAAACAAAAAAACACCAAAACACGAAAACAAAAAACAAAAAAAAAAACACAAAAAACACAGAAAAAAAGAAAAAAAAACAAACACAAAAAAAACAGCTCCTCAAGAAAAAAAACATAAACAAAAAACACTCAAAAATCAAGAACACAAACAGAAGAACAAAAAAAGCAAAAAAAAACAAACAAACACAACAAAACACAAAAATACTCCGCACCGCTTCTCCGTTCCGCTGCTCTCCGCACCGAAAAAAACAAAACAAAAAAAAACACAAAAACACAAAAAACAAAACAAAAAAAACCCAAAACAAAAAACAAGCCGAAAGCAAAAAAAAACACATAAAAAACTCATAAAAAAAGAAAACAAAATAACACAAACAAACAAAAAAACACTAAGAAAAAAAACAAACATCAAAAAACGAAAAAACACAAAAAATGAACAAACCAAAAAACAAAGAAAAACAAAAAAAAAAAAAAACCACAAACAAACCATAAACAAAAAAACACACAAAAAACAAACAAAAACATCAAAAAAACCACAAACAAAACAAAAAAACACAAAAACAAAACAAAAACACAAAAAAAACACAAAAACAAAAAAAAACACAAAAACGAAAACCACTAAAACAAAAAAAAAACACAAACACAAGAAAAAAAGCACCGCTCCGCACCCGACCGCAACCCGCATCGCTCCACTCCGCACCGCTCCGTACCCGCACCGTACAGCTCCGGTCCGCAAACCGCTCGCTCCGTACCGATCTCTCCGTTCCGCACCGTACCGCTCCGGTCCGCAACCCGTTCGCTCCGTACCGCACCGCTCCACTCCGCACCGCTCTCCGCACCCGCACCGTACCGCTCCGCTCCGCCCTCCGCGCCGTAAAAAAAGAAACAAAAAACAAACACACAAACAAAAAAACTAAAATACCGAAAGCCAAAAAAAAAAGAAAAAAAAAACACATAAAAAAACTAAAGAAAATATTAAAGAAAAAAGCAAAACAGAAAAACAAACACAAAAAAACACAAAAAAAACTTAAACATAATCAAAAACATAAAAGAAAAACAAAAAAACCACAAACAAACACAAACAAAAAAACACACAAACAAAAAAAAACACAAAGAAAAACAAAAAAAACACAAACACAAAAAAAACACAAACACAAGAAAAAAACACAAAACGAAAAAAAAAACAAAACCGAAAAAAAAAACAAAACCGCTCCGCACCCCGGTCTGCAAACACAAACGAAAAACACAAAAAAAAACGAACAAACCAAAAAAAACAAAGAAAAAACACAAAAAAAACAAACAAAACACACAAAAAAACAAAGAAAAAAACAATAAAATATACAAAAAATATACAAAAATACAAACAAACCAAAGAAATAAATAAAAAAAACAACAAAAAGAAAAAAACAAACAAAAAACAAAAAAACCCAAACAAAATAAAAAAAACACAAACAAAAATACACACACATACAAACACAAACAAAAATACACACACATACAAACACAAACAAAAAAACCACAAACAAACAAAACACAAACAAACCACAAAAAATAACACAAAAAAACGAAAAACAAAGAAACAATAAACACAATAAAATACAAACAAGAACAAAAAACACAATAAAATACAAACAAAAAAACACAAACAAACCAAAAACAACAAAACACAAAAAAAGAAAAACACAAACCAAAAAAACACACAAACAAACCAAAAAAAAACACAAAACAATAAAAGAATACACAAAAATCAAAAAAAAAAACACAAAATCAACAAAAAAAAACACAACACAAAATACAAAACAAAACAAAAAAATACAAAAGAAAAACACAAAAAAACAAAACAAAAACAAACAAAACACACAAAGAGAAACAACAAAAACGCAACAACAACGCAACAACAACGCAAAACAAAAAACAACAAAAAACACACAAAATATACATAAGAAAAACAACAGAAAACGCAAAAAAAACACAACAAAAAAAAACAAAGCACATCAGAGAAACAAATCAAACAAAAAACAAACACACACACGCAAAACAAACAAACAGCAAATACAAAAAAATAGAAAAACAAACATAAAAAACAAAAACGCAAATAAAGCAAACTTAAAAAGAATGAAACAGAAAGCAACAAAAACAAAATAAAAAAACCATATGTAGAAGAAAATCAAACAAAATATAAAAAACAAACAAAAACAAAACGCATAAAAAAAACAAACACAAAAAACAACAAAGAAAACAAAACAAGAAAAACAAAAAAAAACACTAAACAAAACAAATAAACCGAAACACAATATAAAACACAAAAAGGCAAAAAAAAACAAAACTAAAAGCACAAACAATAACGTAAAAACAAATGCAAAAAATAACAAGCCAAAAATAAACTAACATAGAAACAAACACGAAAAAGAACAACAAACCACTGAAAAACAAAAAAACGCAAAAAACAAACAAGCTGCTCCGCACCACACCGCAACGCACCGCTCTGCTCCGCACCGCACCCGCACCGCTCCGCATCGCTCTGCTCCGCACCGCTCCGCATCGCGCCGCTCTCCGCACCGTACCGTACCGCTACGACCGCACCCGCACCGCACTCGCTCCGCACCGCACCCGTACCGTACCGCTCCGCACCCGCTCCGCAACCCACTCGCACCGCTCCTTTCCGCACCGCACCGCACTCCCGCTCGCTCCGTACCGCTCCGCAACCCGCACCACACCGCTCCGCTCTCCGTACCGCTCCGCATTCTCTCCGCTCCGCTCTCCGTACCGCTCCGCACTCTCTCCGCACCCGCTCGCTCCACACCGCAGTAGGTACCAGTAGGTACGCAGTAGGTACGACCGCACCCGCACCGCACTCGCTCCGCACCGCCCTCCGCTCTCCAAACGGCACCCGCACCGCTCCGCTCTCCGCACCGCTCTCCGCTCCGCTCCGCTCCGCACAAGCACCGCACCGCAAACGCAACGCTCCTCACCGCACCCGCACCGCTCCGCACCCGTACCATACCGTACCGCTCTCCACTCCGCACCCGTACCGCTCCGCACCGCACCGCTCTCCACTCCGAAACGCACCCGTACCGTACCGCTCCGCACCGCACCCGTACCGTACCGCTCCGCACCGCACCCGTACCGTACCGCTCCGCACCGTACCGTACCGCTCCGCTCCTCACCGCACCGCACCGCAGCCGTACCCTACCGAACCGCTCCGACCGCACCCGCACTCGCTCCGCACCGCCCTCCGCTCTCCGAACCGCACCCGCACCGCTCCGCTCTCCGCACCGCTCTCCGCTCCGCACAAGCACCGCACACGCACCGCTCCTCACCGCACCCGCTCCGCACCGCTTCGCTCTCCGCTCCGCACCCCGTACCGCTCCGCACCGCACCCGTAACGCTCCGCACCGCACCGCTCTCCACTCCGCTCCTCTCCGCACCGCAGCCGTTTCGTACCGTACCGCTCCGCTCCTCTCCGCACCGCAGCCGTTTCGTACCGTACCGCTCCGTTCCTCTCCGCACCGCAGCCGTACCGTACCGTACCGCTCCGACCGCACCCGCACCGCACTCACTCCGCTCCTCTCCGCACCGCAGCCGTACCGTACCGCTCCGCACCGCGCTCGCTCTCTCCGCACCCGTACCGCTCCTCTCCGCACCGCAGCCGTACCGTACCGTACCGCTCCGTTCCTCTCCGCACCGCTCCGACCGCACCCGCATCGCACTCGCTCCGGTCCGCAACGCACCGCACCGTTCCGGTCAACCCGCTCGCTCCGCACCGCATCCGCACCGCACCGCTCTCCACTCCGCACCGCCCTCCGCTCCGCTCCTCTCCGCACCGCACCCGTAGAAAAAAACAAAACAAAATTACACAAACAAACAAAAAAGCACTAAGAAAAACAAACACACAAAAAACAAAAAAAAACATAAACAAAAAATTACAAACACAGAAAAAAAACAAAAAACGAACAAACCAAAAAAAACACACAAAAAACAAAGAAAAACAAAAAAAACACAAACAGAAGAACAAAAAAAACACAAAAACAAAAAAAACACAAAAACAAAAAAAACACCAAAACAAAAAAAAACACCAAAACAAAAAAAACACAAAAACAAAAAAAAAACACAAAAAACAAAAAATAAAACAAAAAGAAATAAAAAACAAAAAACACAAGAAAAAAAACACAAAAACAAAAAAAAACACAAAAACAAAAAAACAAAAAATAAAACAAACACAAATAAAAAACAAAAAACACAAAACAAAAAAAACACAAAACCGCACCAGCACCTTTCCGCACCCGACCGCAACCCAACCTGCTCGCTCCGCGCCGCCCTCCGTACCGTACCGCACCGCTCCTCTCTGCACCTTTCCGCTCTCCGCCCCGCAACCAGCTCGCACCGCTCCGCTCCGTTCCTCTCCGCACCGCAGCCGTACCGTACCGTACCGCTCCGACCGCACTCGCTCCGCACCGCGCTCCGCTCCCGCACAAACAAAAAAACACATAAACAAAAAAAACACAAACAAACAAAGAACACAAAAACAAAAAAAACACAAAAACAAAAAGAAAAACACGTAACAAAAAAGCACTAAGAAAAAAGTTAACATCAAAAAACTAAAAATAACCACAAAGAAACCACAAACAAAAAAAACACATAAACAAAAAAAAATCACAAACACACAAAGAAACACAAACACAAAAACAAAAAAAACACAAAAACAAAAAAAAATATAAATGCAAAAATTCAATAAAAATAAGAAAGAAAATATATAAAAAAAAAATACAAATCAAAAATTTATAAAAAAGGCCAAATTAAAAAGAAAATTCCAAAAGCAAAATTTAAAAAAATTCCAAAAATAAATTAAAATTTAATAACAAAAATAAAAAAATCGAAAAAAATAAAATAAGAATAACATCCAAAAACAAAATCCAAAAATAAAATAAAAAAAGAATACAAAACAGGAAAAACTAAAAAATAAAATTTCAACAAAAAATAAAAATTAAATTAATTAAAAAAAAATCCTACAAGAAATACGAATGAAGATAAACCAAAAAAACAACAGAAAAAAATTACTAAAACAAACAAAAATTTCAATAAAAAAAGAAAAAAAAGTCCAACAAAAAAATCTAAGAAGCCAAAATTTAATTTTTAGTAATCAAAAAAATAAAACATTAAAAATACAAAATACGAAAATTTAAATTAAAATAACAAAAGCAAAAAATAATTTGACAAAAAAAGTAAAATACAGTGTTCATCATCATTAATGATCATCATCATTAATGAGATGTGTTCATCTCTTAAAATTTTGTATTGAAATATTCTTGTATTCAACTTAAAAAATTTTTTGCAAAATTTTAAAATTATTGAAGAGATAAAAAAATTCCTCGCAATATTTCAATCATATTTAATATAATTAATCGAAAATATAACTGCGTTTGGAATCTACTGGATGGCAGCACTGACAAAAACTTGAAAATTCAAGAGGATCTATTCCTTAAATTTCAGAAATAATTTCCATTATCTTTGAACAGCTGTGTTCTTTTTTGTGAATGTTTTTTTCTTGTGAATTTAAGTGAACCAAAAGATTCCATTCAAAATAAATATGTATTTTTTGTAGCTCAGAGATTCTGAAGTAAAAGTTAATTTGAATCATGTGAAATAATCACGTTGTCAGCGAGAAAATGTCGCCATTTCCGCCAAGTGGTGGGTCTTCAGTCAAAATTAATAATAATATTTGTTCAGTACTATTCACCATAAGCAACAATCATGATCGATAAAAAATTGTTGTAAATAATTGATTTTTAAATTTTAGTTAGTTAAACCTAGAATAGTTTAAAATTTACAAACAATTTTGTAAAATCCTTTGAGCTCTAATGAAAAGTGTTTCAAACCAGAAAAATCACGATAGAATAAAACACAAAATTTTTTTTTAGGACCTCCGATGTTTGCCAAGGTTGCTTTCACCTACAGACAACCTTGCAAATTGGAGTATAGTAATTTTTTAAAACTCGATTATTTTTCTAACTTTAAGGAATTTATTAATTTTAGAAGTTTGGATATTTATTCCAGTATAATTCTTACAACTTTTCTATAAAGAAATTAACTTTAAAACTTCACTCAAAGTTCGTGGATTATTTCTTTTATTGTGAAAATCATACCATTAAACTCATTGTGAAATTTAATGTCGTTATATTACAGCAATGTAATCTCTTTCTAAAAATTTGAATTACTTTTAAAATAAATAATAACTTTTGTAATTTGAATAGCGTTAATATTGTGTTTGACATAACATTTTAAGTAAGAAAAGCGACCACATAAAATTCCATGAATGACAACGATATTTTAATTGATTATTAAGAACATTTATTTTTCAAGGTAATATATTAAAGATCTGCCGTTTTGTTCAATTAATGTTGTTTCATAATGGGAGTTTCATAAATGTATGCAACATCTAGTTTCCATCTAGATCTTACCAAATTTGCGAAACAGTGTAAAAATATAATATCTTTGTATATAGAATCACTATTTCGCAAAACTGTAATTAAGTTGTTTTTTGTGTATGTATGTGTGGAGCATGCACAGATATGGATCATTTATTTTGTAGAACAGCTTCTTTATAGTGCCAGTTAAGTCCTTTTTAAGTAATTGGATATTTCGAAAATTGTTTTGATAATTACCGCGTATTCATTTTTATAAGAAGTTAGTTTCAGGACTAAGGCCTGTTTTAGAGGCCTGAGTCCCCTGTAATAGATTTATAATGATGCGAAATCAGAGCTATGTTAGTGGCATGATTTCATAGTAATTAGGAACAAAATATTATTGCAAAACAATTCACTTGTTTGAAAAGAATCGCTAAAAGTTTAATATATCATGCAGGCGAAAATTACAAAATTTTGTCATGTACTTATATTACTTCTTGTATCACAATTAAATGAGATATTAGATTTTTTAGTATTGAATTAAAGAAATATTTTCTAAGCATTAATTGTATATATCCAAAAAATCAAAATGAATCATCATTGCTTTAAGAGACTGAAATAAAAAATTATGTTTTTTGTGAAGCGTAAAAAAAATTAATTCTTTAAAAAAATTTAATCAGTTAATTTCTAGCAAACTTAAAATTAAAAGTTTTCTGTGAAATAATGAACTTGAAATAAATTTTATCTATTTTGCTTCTAGTAATTCCACAAATAATGGTATTTTGCGTATGATTTAATTTATAATAACGTAAATATTTTTCATTTACACTCTTTGTTGGTATTTAAATTTATTATCTATGTAAATTAATACAATTTTTAGCATTTATTTTCAAAATAAAATTTTTAATTAAAAAAGGGATTTTTTTAATTTTTTGTTTATTTTAAATATGTGCAATTTAGAAACGCATAGAAAAAGAATAAAACTGTGCAAAATTTAAATATTTTGAATTTAAACCATGAAACAACTCGTTATTATGTACTTGTTAAGCGAGATACAGCAGAAATTTATCTCGTTGTAAAAATTAATTAAATAAGAATTCCTTTTAGCAATTTCAATTTTAAGATTGGCTTGATTATATTTCTTATATAAAAATAATTTGAACACACTTTTTCATACATTCATGCATTTGAACTCTTTATTTATCAACATAATTTCTGTTATAAAATGCTAAGAAAAAGAAAACTGGAACAAACAAATGCATGAATTAAATTGAAACATCCGCATTGAACATTAAGAATACTTATTTTAGATTAATGTGTAATGAATTTTATTGCTAAAACCGGTGTGTTTATCCAATTAAACATAGGATATAAAATCCTGTACAGGTATTGTAGTAACCTACTATACCTTTTCTCTTTCGGTTTAGGTTTTTTTGTATTCGATTCAGAGAATGGCTGTTGTATTCATTCTTTAAGTCTCTTACTATTGTATGTATCCTGCCCCTGTGTTTGTTGTCATAGAAACAAGACACGTTCCATTCTCGTTAGGAGAAATCGTAAGAAAGGCACCCAAACTATGGCTTATGGCCTTGAGAATAACATAAGGTACTGACCCAAATGTCACCAAGTCATAACATCCCATTGGAAAGGGACTGCTCTTGTCACCGCCATTAACCTAACTATTTGGCGGGAGTCAGACATCTTCGCTTGCAAAAACTGATTGTGGAAAACAGACTAACGAGTTTAAACAAAACCTTGATTTAACATCTACTTCATAACATAAACAGCATTAAACAGCATTAATTTCAATGGAAATGCGGAAAACATTTTAGTTTAGTTAGTTTTTGGATTTAATTTGAATTTCATTAAATTAAATTTTGTTTCTGTTAAATTTAAAAATTAATTCCCATTACTTTTCTATTTACAAGTACATTTCAGCTAATTCTACCGAAGAAAACAAAATTGTCTCTGGCACCCCACAGATAGTTTCTTCCATCGTTTTCTTTAATTTTTAAAAACATTTTTACAATCTTCTTTTTAATTTTACTATTTTATTATCTTCATTGCTATTCGGTAGCTCTAGTTTTTTGTGTCCAAAATTTCCTGCTTTTGATTCCATTTTTGGCGTGGGCGTTTGCTTAAAATTACTGTAAGCAGTAATCCCATTGAATTAACCATTATGAACAAAAATGAAATATGGCGTATGAGATATAAACAAAGCTACCGTCACATTCTGAATTTAAAGCGTCATTTCACTTTATGGAATGCTAAATTGATAATTTCGTGGCTTTTATCTAAAAGTCAGAAGGTTTGATTTTAATCGTGGGTGCTGATGTTTGTGGGGATACGGAATCCCTTTAAAATCATAGTACTAGTTCAAATTTAAATATGTGATAACGAAGCCATTAAACTGATTTATTTAATAAACGAATAATATTTTAACTATTAAAAAATGATATTGAGTCAAAAGATAGGAATCTTTTGATCATTGATTCTGATCAAAAGATTCCAAACTGTCAAAATTTTAATGTATTGAATGATTACTGAAACAAGTCATTGTCTTCATACACGTGAGAACCGATCAACAAACTTATTAAGAAAACACTTTCACACAAGTTTGCGCGTAGTGTGTAGGATTTTTTTCCTATGAATGTCAAAAAGTGAAGCGAATCCAATGATATGTTTAAGGTGACTTGCGACAGTTCCATTCATAACCTTATTTACCTGGAGCGAGCTTTCGTGCACTTGGTTCAGCGAACCTTGCTGAAGGGCTTGTCGAAAGTGGCTCTGCTGGCTTGTCTGCAGTTTTTTTTTCTTTTAGTTTTTTGTAACTTTTATTGAAGGTTGTAAATTCTGTGATCTGGATTGATATTTTTTTCAACAAAGGGTTAATTTATTAAAAGTTATAACTTTTCCTCTTCCAATTCCTCATCCATTCAAAAGTTTGAAAAGTTACATTTCACCAGGGGAACTAAATGTTCGCTTATTTATTAATTTTTTATGCAACAGAGGTTTATAGTCTAGTCAATATATGTGAAAGAGCTTAATGCAATATTGAAATTTTCTTATGTTAAAGCATTTATGTTAAAGCTTTTATGTTTTTCGATAAAAATTAAACTTCATAAAACTACAAAATTGAGAATAAAAGATTAAAATCAATGTAATTTCATTCTTCCAAGCCAGCAAAAGGCAAACATATTGTCCTGATTTTGCTTTGAAAATTGTTAAACTTTAATGCTAATGAATGCATAAGCGCTTAAATTGATATAATAAAAAATAATTATATGTGTCACATTAAAGGAAAATACAAAAATACACAAAAATAAATGGGAAAATAAATTAAATTTCATATAATTTTTATTAAGAAAAAGGAAGAATTGAAACACGAAATACCTGAAGAATGTTTTCATTTAAATTATATATATAGAAAGCTTCTAAACAAGTAATAAAAAATTTAAAAAATACCCATACAAACCATTACTGACTAAAATTTGTACCATAAATTCTTAAATCTGTAGACTGAGAAATGTTGCCCGAGATGAGTATACGGCTGAAAGAAACTTATCAAAATTCATTCCATCTTTTTGAGATACTTTCTGTTAGATATATAATGTTGTTGCATTAAAACTTCATCTTTTCGACGCCGATTGTGATCTGAACAGTTCGCCAGATGGTTGTCAGAAAAATATAGTTCTAATTTTGTGTCTCAAAGGAGAATTCAGTACCATGGAAACAGTTTAAAAATATGGAATTGGTGATCTGACGTATACTAGTCAGGAAAAGTTTTGAAAAATTCTATTGCTGAAAGAAGTATATCAGCAGAATAGAAACAGTTCAAAGGTATGCAAGTTGATGAGAGCCACAATAACTTTTTTGAAAAGGTATGGTATTTTGAAAAGGTTTGGCGGTATTTTCCAAATGTTAACGCCGCAAGATATCCAAAATGCATTGCTTGGCTGTTAAGGTTTAAATGAAATTATCAAATAAATTTTTTTTTTATTTTTTATTTCAAGTTAGTAGTCTCGATACCTCTTTGCTTATTGGTAAAGGTTGGATTCTTTCTGGCACTTATAATTCTGGACTAAAGTTAGAGCCACTGGAAATGTTATCTTGCAGGAAATCTTCCTCTTCGACAAAAATTATTCTGAATGATTCTGAATGATTACTAAAGCATCACTTAGCTTGACATTAAAAGTTGCTATAAAGTGTCCTACAACACGATAATATTGTTAATCCCATTAACTGCAGCGTTTGTAGAGAGGCTGTTGCCTGAATTAGTATTTAATTACTACTGTCGGAAAAGAGCTGACATTCAGTGGCCTAGAAAATGAAACAGTTTACATATTTTTATAATGAAATTTCTATAAATTATTTTGAGAATAGTGTAAAATATATTATTACATCACTGTCAAAATGATAACCACTTCTGTAGTTTAAAACATGTTTAATATTAAATTTATTCTTAAATATATTCATCTAACGTTTCTTAAAGGAATTTATTTAAGAACTACATATAAATAGTCTCTAGAATCTTCATGCAGTTTTCCTATCAATTCCAGGAAATTAACTGTTAACGTTTCTACTAAGATTAGAAAATAATCTCATTATTTATAATAATTTCTTAATCCTTAACGAATTTTTTTCCTTTCAAACTTACAAAAATCATTTTGATACATAGTTACTTTATGAATAAATTAACAGTTAAATCCATTAGTTTTAGGAGTATATGGTTTTGAAACAATTTTCCTGTTAGGGAGAAATCGAAGCTGCAAGCAAACACAAAAACCTGTTAGTAAATCCTTCAAACAGAGAACTTTCATGTTTTTTATTCAAACTGGCAGCAACTTCGTGATCTTAAACCAGTTTATACGTATGCAGGTATCCATTTCTTAGTTCATCGGGAGAACATTGAAAAAGAAAAGACAAAGAAAGCGCGATTCTGCCAATTTACGAGCTCTTAGAAAGCTTTGGGGCATCAAGGACGCCAAGGAAAGAGATGGAATTTGAAACTTTTTCTGTATCGCTGGGTCAAGGGATTCATTAAAACTCCTTCTAAAGCATTCGAGACATCATCTTTTACCTTAGATGTTGCTGATATTAAATGTAACGATCTTGTATTTCTTTGTTCTAGAAAAAGTTTGTGCGATCGACATATTGCTGAAAATCTTGGTTTCGTGTTTTGATAGTTTTTGTCAAGAAGCCATGAAAACTAGATATTTTTTCTTCGCATGAACTATATTTAAGAAATTGGCTGTTCTGCTATGGCTTGAAATCATTTTAACAATTAATCATATGTGTATGTTGCTATAATTTATCACAAATAAAATGAGAATAAAAAACTTTTAAGTTATTATCAGTTTTTTTGCATTTTTTTACAATGATTCATATTTTATTATCCATATTTTATTATAATTAGGTACATTATTTATTTTTAGTATTATATTGTTGGGCATGGTAAGGGTTAAAATTAATCATCATAAAAAAATTTGGAATTCGAAAATTGCTTCAATTAACAATTCCAATTTATTATTATTGACTAATTAACTTTTAATACACTGCTCGCGTATTTGGAAATCATTTAAGCAATAATTGTTCGTATTAATTTTACGCAATTAAGAAATTTTTCTTTGAACATTATGCTAAGTTCGATAAAATATTCACGCTAATTTTAAGAGCTAAGTAAGTTCCTGCATTTTCTTTTTTATACGAAGGAAGTTTCCATTAATTTTAAGGAAAAAATACTTAATTATAAATATTTTTGGAGAGAAATAAAAACTGTGGAAGTTACGAAAAGCTACAAAATTAGATAAGTTAAAAAAAAAATTAAAGCAAAAATAAATAAATAAATAAAAATAAAATAAAATAAACACTGAATGGGGGATTTTTTCAGTCATAAAAAATTTATATAATTTTGTATGCACTAATTTTCATTACAAAACATCATAAAATAACTAAAGACATAAATTTGTTAATGTGTTCAGATGATTCATAAAATTATGTTTTTCCATTTTTTTTATTCATTACTTATTTAACATGCTGTGAATAGCTTAATAGATTTTGTAAGACTTTTCATAACCCCACCGCAGCATATTTGCCTACGTAGGATTTTTGTCCTAATATCGGAAACTGTCACATGTGAAATATAATATATAAAAACAAATAAAACATAGTACCATTTTACCGATGTCTAACTATAGCTATGATCGAATTGTTGAATTTGTAAAGATTAATGAACAGTAAAATTTAAGGAATTTGATTATGATCAAAATCTGCTTTCATTGCTTTTTTAACTTATCTCTTTACTTTACTAATTATGAACATAAAGACGTTTAAAAAGTATAGATTAGTGTTTCACAATCGCCGGTCCGCGAAATATCAGCCAAAATGTCATCGGCCGACGTCTTAGATTAGGTCTGCACCGACAACTGAAAACTATTTATCAGCATAAGTTTTTAAGAACTTTTGAATGCTATTTCTTTAACATTAGGTAGATTTAAAATCAATTACCAGGATGAGGAAGAAATGAAACAAACGGCATATTACTGAATTTCGTGCAAAGAAAGGATTCTTTGTGCGTTGAAGATTTTGTTGCCTCAACTTTTTTGTGTGAAACTACTTTTTCGGCTGTGACTGTTATTAAGACGCGAAATCGACTCGCGCCTACTTCACCTATCGCTGTAACTAGTTTAACACCTAAGATTGACATGTTAGTCAGCAACAGAGACCAGCAGTAATCTCATTGATTCTAGTCTTTATTCATTAAATTAATTTTTGATTAATTGGTATCTACTTAACGCTGTTTACATTCCGATTCATTGTTGCATTTGCTAATACAATAATTAAAAAAAATAATATCATTTATATGGATGGAAGTTTTTGTAAAGCGTAGAATAGGGGGCGCTACTACCGTGGAGATCTAGAAAACTTCCGGCACGAAACTTCCTGCTTACTATTCCATTATTGTCTTATACCATCGTGCTTTTTTTCTGTAGTTTCCATTGCTTTTGAGAAATATTAATTTAAAAGTAATGATCCTATAAATTTTTTTGAAATGCAGAAAGCAAATCAAGGTTATAGTTGTTGCGTAGCATTTGGTTGCAGTATGCGAGCGGGAACAAATTAATTTTCGCAAGTGAAGATGTTCAAATTTCCAATGGAACCCGATTTACAATCCTTAATTTAATTAGATATATATTAAATCAATCAATCAATTCTTAAAAATAAGACTTAAATTTTAATTGCAATGAAAACCAAGATTTGTTTAAAATATTAATAAACAACAAGTAAATAAACACATCATAACAATTTTGTTTTACTCATTATTGATACCAATTCATATATTCCAGCATGATCAAGAAAATTTTAATGAAATTTATAATGCAATAAAGGAAAGCACAAGTAAAACCTTGCTTAATATTTGAAATGATTAATAGTTCAATCGCACGCAAAATATATTTAAAATACCTGAAATTTTGGAATAAGAGCATAAAATTAAAAATTAATTAGAGAAGAAAATGATTAACAATTGAGATAATTAATAACAAGAGTTTGAATGTGGGTTACTATACATCATTCATCAACAATTGATCCTAATATCGCCAATTAATGAGAGCAATTCCTCGCAAAATATCCATCAGGATTATTTAAGAAAAAATTTACGGGATCACCAATGATTGCACTCTTATTAAAAATTATGATTTTAACGGATAAAATAAAAAAAATTTCGAAAACAGAAATAAATATCTAAAAATATTTAAATAAAAATTTTTGCGATTGCACTGATTTTCAATGGGAAGAGAGACAACCGGAAGTATTTCAGATGGCTTCCGGTCAACTGAAGTTTGTTTTTGTTTACACTGAAATCTCCATCTAAACTAAACTAAACTCCATGGCACGACAACCCATGTGGGCTAAGGCCTACAGTGCCCATAACTGTTTTCATGACCGAGAGCCCTGGGGTGCGAAGCATATGTCCCAGTTAGGTGGTCAGCCTAACGTAAAACTCCCAGCGTTTAGTTCCCAAGCATGCTTGGTTCCCACTGAAGGGCTAAAGGAATTACCAAATGTTCCAAAAATATTTAAAATTTATTTGAGGTATAAAATCATTTAGCGCATTTTTCTGTGTTTATTGGAAACTAAAATTGCACTGGAAAGAGTAATTTTGTACTTGTTGCATATTTAAAAGAAATTGATTTAAAAATGAATTGCTCGTGCATCATTTGATATAAACAAAGAATTTGATTTCAAAGAAAGAAATTGATAACGAATATATAATAAAATATAAAAGTAATTACATCTGGAATCAGTGTTAGATAAGTTTTAAGAGGCAAACTAAATTCTCTCTCTCTTTTAATTTTTATCACATAAATAACTTATCCCTAATCTTTCAACAAAAAATGTAAGACTGAAATGCATTTATGTGAGCTTCAATGCGTTTAAAAATATGAAGGGGAAGTTATTGTTAGAAGGTGTCACAATAAAGCAACAAAAATGAATGATTACTTGCTTGTCAAACACCTTTCATTTAAAAAACTATTAAGGCTTTATACGTGGCAGAAATTTTACATAGCATATGAAACGGAATGAATAAGAGATAATATAAATTGACTTGATCTTTACATTCTAATTATTTGTAGCGAATTTATTTTCAAAGTGTAAGACACATATTTTTAATAACGTAGTTCTAACTGAAAGACATTCATTTTTTGAATTTTAAGTAGATGACATAAGCTCATTAAATCCTTTTGAAACACATTTAGTAGGTAAAAATGCTAAAAAAATTCCAAAGAATAAAATAAAATAAACTGTTACAAGAAAAAGAGGAGAGAAAAAGATATGTTGATGCAAGAACTTCTAAGCTAATTTTATATAAAATAGATAATTAGCTAAACAAATTATTTGAAAACATAAGATTTTTTTGAATTATATCATAAATATTTGCATTGCTTTTCAGAGAATCTGATTATTAGGAAACTTTCTTAGCACACAAAAGGTATTGAACTTTTCTTTTTTTTTAATCATCAATTGAATATTTTAAATTTGATAACTAAGACAATTCTCAAATTCTTACTCGAGAAGAAATATTGTGTTCAGAAAATAGAAAAATTATGCTCAGCAGCTGCTCGGCCTCAAGCTAATACTTTCTAGTAAAAAAAATAATAATAAAAAAGGGCCTAATCAGTATGCTAGATCGATACATACATTTAATAATAAGAATACATAGAAGTTTATATTGTATTTGAAAAATATGCATTTTTCAGTAATTAAATATGAATATTTTTTGCCCAGGATCGAACCTAGAGCTTTCTGCTTTGAAGAGGGGTGTCTCATCATTCAACTGTTTTAACCTTTTATGTTTCAAACAAAACTAAAAGAAATCTTATCGTTGTGTTTAGGAAACAATATTGTATTTTTCACTATTGAAACAAAATAGCAATTATTTCAAAGCCAATAAGTGACATAGCAACCAGCCTTTTAAGAAGAATATTTTATATCAACAGTCGAAATATAATGATCTTTTTAATGATTAGTCATGAATATATAGTATTTGTCATTTATGGATTCCCTTCAGAAATAATCAGTAATCAAAGCAATTATAAATATTTTATCTATTTCAAAAACGCGCATTTGTTTTTCAAAACACGTTTTGCATAAACTCTAAAAAAATAAAATTAAAAATAAGTAACGAAGAGTTATCAATAGCGTCTACGTTTCAGGGAAAAAAATCTGCGAATGGCAATTACACATGGGGAAATCATCTTGCTGTTTTCTTAGAAAGCATACGATGCATTAAAATAAGAAAAAGTCAAGGCCAAACAATAGCAGACGCTTAAAATTATTTAGAATGAAGACGTTATAAAAAATGTACTGAATCTCAGCCCTGACGAGATACCGTCTTCGATAATGCACTCACCGACCGCATCGCTTGCGGAAGGTGAACTCAACGTTCAAAGCAAAACACTGCGCTGCCTGTTGTTATTTACTAACAAGACAATTTTCCAGTTAACCTTGCGAGATATTTCTGACACACTCAGGAATAGTTTGATTTGAATCTTTTTCGAAAAATCTTTTTTTTAGCAGATATCGTTCAAATGAAAGTTAAGGAGGGGTGCTCTGAAAGCACCTGAACTCAGAATGGGAAAATTTTATGTGCAAAAAAAATTGAGCAAATGTTTTTGTGTTAACTTGAAACAAATATTTTTAAAAAAAATAAAACAATTCTTTTTATGTCTGAATCACATGCTTTAATCTTTATGTAAAATCTTACATACATTTGATAACCAAAACATCATTACATAGTACAGCGTGAGACTGAGTCCTGTAAACAAATCTGTGGGGTGGTGTGTAGGATTTTTTTAGTTTTTCTCCACTTTGTGAATTTTGAATGCCATTTGCAATCATCAATTATTACAAAGGGGTTAAAAATTCATTCATGTGTTTTACCACGAGAGCAACTCCAGATAATTAGTATGAGAGTACGTGTTTCCATAGAAACAAGACACGCTCCATTTCCGAAAAAAAAGGCCAGAAGGAAGACAACATTGAAATCAATTAACAAGTCTCCGTATTTACATTTTGAAAAATCAGTATAAAACAGTACGGATATAGCTTGTGATTAAACATCATTATGATAAAAATATGAGATAAAATATTCAAATTAGAAAAAATTCAAATCTTTTCTTTCTCTAAGGTTGATTTCATAAGAACGTATGCAAGTAACATTCGCTAAATGCTAAATTAATAAGGTTTTTTTAGATGGTAAAAAAAGTTTAAGAATTTTTCTAAATTTTATATAATGTAAAAACTACTTCTCAAATTCCATAATTAAAATTTTTATTACATATCTTAGCATATTTTTGTTGTACATCTCGTTTAATCTCGTTTTCTGGTCGGTTCATTCTCGTTATCGGAAGGTAGTGAGCTCGAATCCCGACTGATGTCCTGTCAGCCAGGCATAATAATAGCATATTATACAAGACACATAACATATTTAGAGCTTCATCATTACACCACGAAGTGCTGTTTTATTTCCAACTAAATTTATCAATCCTATTCTTTTTAAATTTCGGTCACAATTTCTTCAGTATTTATAAAAAATAACATTGAACTTACTGTTTCTTCTTTTGATGTACGAAGTGTGGCTATTAAATAACGAGACTGACGCTGCGGCGGCAAAAGTACGCATGCGTAGTCCACCATTGACTATCAGCTGTTTAGTGTGAAGCTTTCTCTTCAAAATGCCCTAAGCCTCATTTGCGTAAGTAACACGGTTTAGTCATAACCTTCATTTCCGTTAACATAGTTATTTTATTTTGGCGAAATAGAGCAACGAATTGTTTCAATTTCACTTCAAACTTGGAAAAACCGGTACTGAAACTTATAATTTACTGAAAGAAGTGTACGGCAGTGAATGTTTATCCCGTGCACGAGTTTTTGAATGGTTCAAACGTTTTTAAAATGGCCGACAAGACGATGAAGATGATTCGCGGCCAGGTCGCCCTTCAACGTCAAAAACGGATGAAAATGTCGAAAAAGTTGCTAGTTTGATTCAGTCTGATCGTCGATTGAGTATTTGTGCAATAGCTGAAACTGTAAACATTGATAAAGAATGTGTACGGCAAATTTTACATGACAATTTGAACATGAGAAAAGTGTGCGCCAAAATGTTGCTGAAAATTCTCACGTTTGAACAGCAAGCAACTCGCAAAAACTGGCCAAACACAGCATCCCACTGTTAGAGCATCCACCTTACTCTCCAGACCTGGCACCATGTGACTTCTATCTGTTCCCTAAGGTGAAATCTGCATTAAAAGGAACAAGATTTGAGTCCGTGGAAGCCATTAAAGAGAAAGCGGCAAGAGTACTGAAGGAGTTGACAAAAGATGACTTCCAGCACTGTTTCCAACAATGGAAAATTCGCATGGAGCGTTGCAGGGATAGAGAAGGGGTGTACATTGAAGGCGATAATAAATAATTATGTATAAAATAAGGATAAAACTTTTTACAACGACAGTCTCGTTATTTAATAGCCACACCTCGTATTTCTACATACCTATATGCTGCAAATTTTAATTGGAAGTACACTTTTCCATAGATTCAATAACAGAAATATCTTGTAAATAAAATTTCAAATTCCGATACATTTCTAAAACTCACTTTCAGAGTCAAGTGAAATGATTCGACCTGTGGATGCATTCACGTTTCTGATTGAGCCACGACAATTGATGCACCTCCTTCCTCAGAGCCCGGGCTGCGAGAGGGTGGACTTCAGCTTTCAATTGACTCGATTGGAAGCCATTTCGAGCAACAAACCCTTGCTGGGTAACAGATTCGGCCTTCCCTTCAACACAAATGATCTCAACAGAAATGCTCTTTGTTTCGGCATCATTTTTGAAGCTAATTATTTCAAGGGATGCAATGAACTGCAAATATCATCATGCTTGTTTCAAACAAGTAATTGAATTGAGATGCACAAGTGTTATCGGAATATTTATAAGAGTTAAATAAATACATTTTAAATTTGGTAACTAAAAGCAATTTTTGCATTTCTTTTTAAAGTGCGTTGAATTTGAAAAATAAAAATATTAAAAGTCAATATTAGCGTTTTTTTTTAACTAGCTGAGAAAAAGAGAAACAAGTTTAGAAATAGAATAGCTAAATATAAGAATTATATTGCAAGTAAAATAACGAATGAATAAATTAAACAGAGACTTCACAAAATAATATTTTATAATCAGTGTGCGCACACAGTACACAATGTTCTACTCGTGATTCTGAGATTAAGTGTTATCAGGAATCAATTTTATGATCCATTCATTAGAGGAAAATTACTATATTAGTTAGTTCTATGTATAAAATTATTCTACTATCACATATAAAATAACTGAGCATGAGCAAACAAGCATTTCGTAACTCATTCCTAGAGATCAACACATTCATTGATAATTATTACTTTTTAAATATTTGTTAAAATGTTTTGCCATGCTTTAGTTTTCAGTTCAAAGTATGAATGTTATACAAGAGCTTAAAGCATTAATATTGCCGAATTCTCTTTTACTTCTTAAAATTGAATATTTTGTAACATTTAAAATATTTTTGAATTTGTTACTTAATGTGGCATTTACTATTTTAATTTTTAATTTAATAATGTCTATATATATATATATATATATATATATATATATATATATATATATATATATATATATATATATATATATATATATATATATATATATATATATATATATATATATATATATATATATATATATATATATATATATTTTTTTTTTTCTTTTTTTTTTTAGGGCGCTTCGTGGCTGAGTGGTCTAAAGCATCACCGCTAATCGCTTGAGAGCGTAGGAGTGTGGGTTCGATTCCCACCATGGTTCTGTGGTTGTTCTTCTGTGGTTGTACATCTGTCATTGTGCTATTTGTCCTATTATCGACGAAGACTTACAAGCGGATCTCAAGAATCAAGCATACAAGTCTGAATATATGTAATGTAATAAATAAATAGATGTCTATTTTTTGTATTTCGATATTATGAAGAAATACTAATAAGTTAATTTTAAAATAATTCAAAATTATTACAAGCAATAATATCTGTTGTTTACTCTATTTCATTTCTAAATTGTTATACTGATTGCAATAAGTTCCTTTTACTTCTATTGTTCTGTCATTCTTTTTTATCTAAGAAGATAAATAATTTTAAATTATTAAAATATTTTTTAATACTTGAACTATTTTTAAATAACAAAATTTGCAACACAATTCAATGATACTGCCAAATTTATTTCGGTAAAGTGTGATTACTCTTTCAAATAAAATAATATTCACAAAATATAATTACTGCTCAATTGTTGCAGTAAGAAATACTTAAAAGATAACTTATAATGTCGTTAAGCGAAATAGTACATAATAATCATTCGTCAAATTTAATTCGGAAATTTCTTTTAAAAGTATGCATTCCAAAAAAATAATATATCGTAAAAAATATTCTTTATTAATCATAAAATGGTTATTTGTTTCGTTACAGTTAAGGTCATGGCTATATAACCTTTCTTATTACAATTCTCATTGATTTAAAATATCCATATTGTCAGTTGACTTTTCTTCTAAGTCATATATATATATAGACATCACTCATGACGACAACGTAAATCTAATTTGTCGACGAATTTGCTGCCTGCCTTTCAATCGCATTCTTCGAGTGGCAGCAAACAAGGCGAAGTTCACCATCCAATGTCAGAGAATAGTGTCGAAATTCATTTTGTTAATAAAACGCTTTCTTCCATAAAGACCAAAGCATCGGTTTGAGAAACCCTTTTCCATGGATTCAAGTCATTAATAGTTGACAACAGAACAGAAGAAAAAGCAGAATGAAAAGGACAGGATAAAACATCCACTTTATGATTAGTTAAAATCGGCAAGGAAGATTTAAATTTTCAAAAATTTCATTCATTATTTCTAAACTAATAATTGTAAGAGTTGTAAATAATCTCTTTAAAATCTTTAATGCCTTGATTAGGCCAAGATTTTTTTCTTTTATTAAATGTCGTCTAATAAAGAATAATAAAGAATAATATGAATTTTTATTGAATTCATACTGACTCAGATGTGACTTTTAAAATTTATGTGAAATATCTGCATATCAAAAAAATTGAGATTACATATTTCAATAACATTTTTATTGCCAAAAACTTTCACTCAGTTTAAAAAATAGCTACCTCCTCAAGTCTTATGGCATATTATATAACTTTTTTATAATAGGTTGCCGAATATGTTTGGATCCTCGTGTCTGATTGAAAGAAAAATTATATATATGATTATAATTTTATACACGATTCTAAGCATGAAGTTCTATTAATAAATATACGAACAATAACAAATTCTATGTTATTTTCCTGAAAAAAAAAATATTTTCAAAAAATAATTGAGATTGGAATGTGAAAATGGTTACATTATTAAATCATTATTTGCCTAAAGGAGATCACGTAGAAAACGAACTCCCGTAATATATTACACGTGGAAATGGGTTCCTCAAAAAACTAGCCAATTTATTCATCTTCTACAGTTACAAATATGGATAAATAAAAATGACTCAAATGATACACACATCAGATTAAAATTAAAAAATAAATGTTAGCTTTCATGTGAGCATTGATACGAGGGTTACTCTGAAATTTTTGAGATACGCGCAGACGAGAATTTATAAAATAAAAAAACGGTTTAATTATAATGTACAAAGATTTTAACACAGAAGACGATTTTTTGCTGACTTACTTCAACTTGTTTAGAGAATTTAGAAGAGGTCGCAATTTTCTTCAGGATGAAGAACACATAAGAAGGCCCCCGTCGGCAGTAATCCCGGATAATGTGTCTGCCATACGAAAAATGTTAATGGATGATCATCGCTGTACCTATCAAATGATACAGAAGGAATTTAACATTGGATCCGCAGCCATACACAAAATCATTCATGAAGAATTACATATGAAAAAAGTAGTTTGCCGTTGGGTTCCCCATCATCTAACTGAGCATCAAAAAGAGGAGCGTGTTAGAATCAGTAAAGAAACTCTTAATATGCTGAATGATGGTGGCCACCGCATCATTTCTAAAACTGTAACAGGTGATGAAACGTACATACCAACACGTCAAGAAAGCAAAGTATGGGTCTTTGAAGATGATCCACGCCGACAATGATGAAAAAACAACACGCACTGAAAAAAGTGATGTATGCCGTTTTCTTCAGAAGTACGGGATTGGTCAAGGCCATCCAGTTGGAAGGACAGAAGACAGTAACAGCAAACTGGTATACCACTCAATGTCTTCCAGAAATTCTACAAGAACTGAATGTTAGGGGACTCATGCTTCACCATAACAATGCATATCTTCACATACAGCCGGATTAACAGTTGAGTATCTTAAACAAAAACAAATTAAAGTGATCGAATATCCGCCGTATTCACCTGATCTGGCTATGTGTGACTTTTGGTTATTCTTTAATCTAAAAAAGAACTTACGTGGACGACGTTTTCATTCAGAAGAAGAGATTGATGTGGCTATCAATGCATTTTTTTCCATCTATTCGAAGAAATGAATGGCTTGAGGCATTTAATCTGTGGAAAATTCGTCTACAAAAGTGCATTGATGCTGGAGGAGACTACTTTGAACACATCTAAAATTTTGTAAGTATAACTTACAAAAACCTAGTTGTATCTCAAAAATTTCAGAGTGACCCTCGTATCATAACGTTAAGTCAATGGCGTGTGCGTGTTGCGCAAGCCTTCATCTTATGTTAATATAAAATACATTTAATGTGAGTAGTGAATGTGAGGTCCAGCAACCCTCATCTTGACGGGAAGGAGTGACATTCTAAGTAAACATCAAACACATTTCTCATTCATTTTTAAGTTAGGTTTTCCTTTTATTCCCGATTTTTTTTTAACTGATTACAGGACAGGGGTCAGTATTTTGTGGTTGTGTTCCTCACTTGCATCTCAAGTACGGAGTTTTTTTATATTTTATATCTTTATTTTTCGACCATTTATTTTTACTTTGTTGTGAAGCAGCCTGAGACTGCAGGGAAGCGGTTCACCTCCGCAGACTGCGGGGGAGGTCGCTTCTCACAGGTATTGTCGCAAGAGAGTCAATCCGCAAAACTTCCAAGCCCCCACTTCGACGCATGTGCATAAGCACAATATCCATGTCCCATTATCCAGAAGTGGCTGGGATCGAACCGGGGAACTTTCACTCTGTAGAGTGATGCCCTACCTCTAAGCCACGGCAAGCTCTTTAGATCAGGGCCTGATCCCTTTACGAGCAATTTTAAATTTTTGGAAGGATGTTTAGAGAAGCGCGACGCTTATGTGGCATTTCTATTTCAAAATGCAGCAATATAAAAGTCTGAAATTTTAAAATAAAATAAATATTCAAAAATTTGATCATTACAGAAAATATAAATCGTTGTAAATTTCGGTACTTTATTTTGTATCTTTGTGTATCATTTACAGAAATGCAACAAATAATGGAATTTATATTTTTAAAGAATCCATTCACACTTTTTTCATCCATGTTTTCGGTTTGGGTGGTTCGTGGTAGACATCGTTAAGTTCAAAAAATTAAAAGAAGTCATGTCACACAAAGCTTATATTTAATTTGTCAAAGTTCAGATACATATTACATAAATTCACCCCTGTGTTAACCAGAAATTGTTATCATTATAGATTTCTCAACTCTTGTACATTAATTACTTCATAATTTAGTTCATCAACCTTATTTATTAACCGTTAGCTACGATTTCTATGCATAAAAATATTGATTTTTCAAGAATAACAAAGCAATCGAGTCTAATCATGATCTAAAAATGTTTTACAAAAAAGTCACCAAACATCCCCAAAACAAATTGTTATTTAATTATTTCAAATATCAAAATATTTGTTCAATGTTTAGGGGTGTATATGAAGCTTTTATCAAAAAAGTTCACCATTTCTGGTTTTCAAAGGTTGTTTGATGCATAAATTGACTGATATTGGTTATTATTTTTCTATGTTTATGTAAAAAATATGGTAGTTTATATAAGATATAATAATTAGAGAGTATATATAAAAAATTCTCAATTGATAACATGAATCAAAAATTTAATGCATTTTCGAAACTTAGCTTTAATGTATGAAGATACATTATAACAAATGTATAAATAATGCAATAGTTTTCTTAAAAGCAACTGATATTCATCGAAACAATTACATAAAAACGGTATCAAATGAAGATACATTATTGCTCAAAATAAAATTGAGAATATACAAACAAAGAAAATATAATGCCTCTTGCTTTTTTTCTTACTTCAAAGTTCTTACTTCTTTATAGTGTATGAAAACGATATTTTTCAATAACTTCACGGTGACGTCAGAAGTTTGATCCAACCCCTTTTCTTCCGGTTTCACTAGAATCTGAGTATGCCCTAGGCACGAGTTTAGTTGTTTATAGCTATCTCATTTGTAATCTAGACGGCATTTGACAAAAATGTTTTAGTCTTGAAGTTAGAGATCATTTCTACTGGTTCTCTTCCCTTCTGACACTGAGGAGCATCCCATACTTTATTAAGGTAAGATAACAATAAATATAAAATTTGGATGAATTATTCTAACATTCTCCCCATTTTAGAAAAACTAGATTACATAAAATTTTTTTAAAATTCATTCTTTCAATGTTTATTTATTTTTTTAATTATAGGGAAAACTGATTAAATGGAATAGGCATGTTTCTAACTTTTAACACTTTCTGATTTCATTTTTTATTGTAAACTGCTAGTATAACTATAACTGCCTTTCAAAATAAAGCTATAAAATTTTAAAAAATGTGACAGGTATATTTGTAGTATTTCAATTTATTTCTAGAATCTCTAAATTTTTACAAAATTCATTAATCAAATATTATTAATTTTTTAAATGTATGATATAATAATTTTCTTTTGTGTAAATGTCGGATCTATAAATCTTAGCTAGAAAGTTTTAATGAGATTATTTTCTGATTTGTGTAAATCAGTATATTAGTTTAATGGAAATAAATTTTTTTGCCATATTTATTTATTTTGTTATTATTATTTTTATAATATGCTAACTGTAAGAATTATACAGATGCATATTTATTGCTTTTATACATTTAAAATTTATACTTCATTCTATTTTAAATATACTTCATTTTATGAAAACAAAAACAAAATTTTTAAAAACATGATATTAATTTGACGTAATATTCATGTAAATGATGAAACTTCCTTATCTCATTGCATTAACTTTATGAATTAATAATATCAAAGAAAATAATTATTATTTTCATGCATAAATTAACGATATTTTGTAATTTTTATCACGAAATGATAATATTATAAAGTTGTATTTAAATTCATAATAATTAATTATAAACAATGCTTCTAAAGAAATATTCAGTCGAAGCATTCTTACATAAAGTTAGTTTATGTTCATAAGACATGGTATGAGTTATGACTGCTTTCGATAGTGATAACATCAAAAGTAGAAATCATTCAATTGCAATTATAAAATATTCATTTATAAAAATAATTTCCCAGCTGTCTAACACAAATATGAATTTTTTTCATTTAAACATTTTGGAAACAGATGAATTAATTGAGAACTCACATGGTACATTTGTTGCTTTTTTTCAATAAATAAAAGGGCAAGAAGTTGAGAAAATTTATAAAAAGTACACACACATAATATTTTTTAAAATTAATATTTTGCATTATTTAAATACAGCTTTTGTGGTGTTTCTTATTGTAATTGTAAATTCTTATTGTAAGTGGAATTTGTCTTGAATATATATTATATACAGATTTAGAAGTAAAATTTAAAATTCATAAAATGCAATTAATCGATTTGGCAAGTGAACTATATATAAATTATTTTTATATTTAGAATACAGAGGTAATTGTTCTGGTATACTTTTTCCAGTCAAACATTAATAACCAAATAAGTATTTTTACATTTGTTTTTAATTGGATAGTTTTCTTTCAACTTGAAGTTTTGACTTTTGACTTCTTTCAACTTGACTTGTGACTTAACGGTTTTTTAACAAAGGAAAAACGAAAAATAGACAATACATTTTGTAGCTAAAAACAATCGGAGTTGGTTAAATTGTCTTGGTTAAATTGGTTAAATCTTGGTTAAATTGTTAAGAATTTCTGTTGTTATTTGGCATTCTCGTCGGCGTATTTCTTCCGGCTGCAAGCACTTACAGTGAATCTTAATCACTTTTATTGTTTTTATGAGCATCATCAAGGCATTTTAATCTGTATAAAGACAGTGTATAAGCATGAACACAGTGTATGAGGATTTGATACGAAAGATAATATTTAACACACACACACACACACACACACACATATATATATATGCTTTATTTATTTTAAATACTTAAATATATATGGTTAAAAATAATTGATTTAAATTTTACATTATCATTATTTTAGAGTTTTTATATAGGCCTCATGAACAATACTGTGAATGGGGATTTGCTGTGATTCAGTAATTGAATTAAATAATTCATCACTTGTAATCATGTCTTGAGATATATATATCTTATTTATAAAGAAAGTCGATGCATGAAATGAAAAGATTTGAAATTTCCCATTACAGTAATTTCCGGTACATTCGTTCCTCGTTACAGGAATGTACGAGTATTCTCGTAAAATGCGTTATGCACAAATGATTCACGCTTATCTTTTCTCGCTGAAGGGTGTTTAAATCCAATAATCAGGAAAATTTAAGTTATCAAATGTGTGCGCTTTAATTAAAAACACTTAAAGTAAAGAAAAAAAACTATTCAAATGTAACTAACAAACAGTTTATCTCCCACAAATCAAATTATTCCGAAAAAATTTTTATTACAAGAATATAGAAATATAACGCGGGGAATCAACGCGTTCTATGGGGGAAAAACGTGTTATACGAGGGACTTGAAATCACGTAATATGAGAACGAGTTGCACTGTGTTATTTCATGCATCATTGTCTTAGTAATTTCACTAATATTAAAATAAAGTTTTTGTGTTTGTATACTTATTGATGTAAGTTAGCATTTTGTATCTAAGTTATAAACATGTTGACCTGATTAACAGTTTTAGAATAAAAAATGCACATTTGCTTTTAAACGCCTAAATCCTTTTCTTCCTTTAAATCCTTTAATATAATTCAGTTGCGTTTAAATGTTCCCCCCGAAAATGAGGGATGTGCTTTACGCATCATTTTATATAAATACATAGCTGCCAACTCTACTGATTTTTTCGGTTAACTCCTGATTTTTTAGCCTTCCTCCCGATTTCCCGATAATGTATGAAAATCTACTGATTTTTGGCAATTTCAGTTAAAAATTAAAACACTGCCGAAATGTTGCCGAAAAATAAATCTATTGAGTAATTTTATATGACTCTGTGTAATTATATTTACATGCTTAAAAAGTTTACCTTTCATGATGAGATTCTAAAACATGCAGAAGTATGTTATTTGCAGACTATTGAACATGCCTCATTTTCAAGTGTAAAACTCTTTATTGACAGATTTCCCATTTTACTGCTTAATACAGAACTGAATAAAGGATTGGACTTTCTCCAAACTGCGAACTACAAAGTACTGTGTCCTCAAACCTCGTAAAGGAACTATGAGGAATAAAAGAATATAGTATATGTAAAAAAATAAACACGCCTCCATATTTATTTTATAAGGCAACTTTTATTACACATGTGCAATTTATAAATATTAAATTTATAAAATTATTTCCTTTCATAAGCACATAAAATACTTAGAAGTATTTCTCACTGAATTAAACTAAGTAAATTTAGTTCAGTGAGAAATACTTCTATATATTTAAGAAAATAGAAATTTTCAAATATTTTGTCCATGAAAAACATAACACATTTCAAATTCATGGCAGTTTATTTTTTCATGCATTGCTGACTTAGCATTGATTAGAAATGAATTGGGGAACTTCCATTCAAAACATTTTCTCTCATTTTGAGAATATTTAGCAATACAAACTTTCTAAATTTTCAGAAAAATAAAGTATTAAGATTGTAAAATATGTTTAACATAAATCATTCCCAGAATGTACAATCTAAAGAGTAAAATTCTCTTTTTACGGTACTACCATTTTAAACATTTTGTTTCAAGCAAAAACGTCGCTGGTACTGTCTCCTGATTTTTTCTCTCAAAACCAGTAGAATCTGCTGATTTTTATTTCTCCAAGGTTGACAGGTATGTAAATATATCAATTACACAATTGTAATGATTCATGCTAATTAAAAAAGATATATTTGCGGTGAAGTATTTTTTAGGAATATAACAATAAATCTATAAAAATTATTTCATGTAAATTGTTAAAAGTAATAACATTGTACAAATCGTATATATTATGAAATCAAATTAGCTGTAGCAAAAAGTGTGCATAGATAATAATCTTTCAAAATTTAACTTGTTATTTCAGAAGAAAATCGAAGATAAAAAGTTCCAGATAAAGACTGGGTAACTCAGTTAAAGAAGCAGAATGGTGTGACTCCCTGAAACATTTTCTGAAGCCGAGAATTTCGCAGTCAGCTCCTTCTCCTCAACAGTCAGAAACTACTTTTGCCATCATGAAATTCACGCTGTTCGTTGCTTTCATGCTGAGTTTCGTCGCACTCTCGGTTGCTCACGCCGAAGAGAAGCACGACCTGCTGGCGCTGATGGACGGGAGGCAGCCGGCCAACATGACCGTCCTGCAGAGGTGGGAGGTGTTCGAGGCCCTCGTGAGGAAGACCGCCAACGCCGCCGTGAAGATGCTGCTCCCCCGCCTGCTGGAGAGCCAAGGGCAGCTGAGCGTCTCCCCCCAGTGCATCAGGGAAGGGATGCTCCTCATCGGGGGAATTAAAAATATTAAGCCCTGGGCTATCCGATGTAAGTATCAAATGTTATTTTGAAATGATTGCTTTCTTCTTCTTCTTAGAGTTTGGTTTGTATGTCATTGGACACCTCTGCTTTTATCAGCATTTTGCACCATTACCTCCAAACCCAATGTTTCCTAGTTCCAGCTGCTCGGGTCACCCACTCTATTAATAAAGTCCGATAACCCTTTAATGGAGTCTAGGTGTAATTCTCTAGTATGGATGATGCCTAAAGAAGTTAATCTAGGGAGGGCAAGAGCCTCGCATTCGTAAATGATGTGCTCTGCCGTTTCCTCTTGCGTATGACATTTCCAGCAGATAGGGTCTTGCTGAAACAGTCCCATCTGGTCAGAAAGTTAGTCATGCTAGGGATAGCTTCCTGACTTTCAACAGAAGAAGATAGTTTGGAGGCCATTTCTACCTCAAATGAAGGATTCATTACTGCCCCTTTACAAGATTGCCTCTGAGTTCCTTTGTCTTTTTCAGCAAGGTCTACTTCAGAGGCTTCACCTGCAAATGCAGAAAGGTTTGTTATTTCTTGTGTCTTTTCAGCCACAAGATAACAATTAAAAAGCTCAGGTAATATAAATCCACCCAGCATTGCCTGAGTTACTGGGCAAGGCAAATTACTCTAGAAGTTCGCCAGGCAACTAGAGGCTCCGTTAAGACACCAATACCGCGGTGCCAATTAGCCCTAGGCATGGATCGCATAACACCAGGGTTTACGGGAGCTGGTTCGCGGCCTCTGATTCAATATTAAAGGCTATCCTGTCATTCCTACAGGACATTCGGAGATCCACCACCTGCCGACGCGCCTGGTGGCTGCTCAAGCCCCAGGAAGGTACACGTACCCCCTGGTTCCAGGAATGATTGCTTAAAAAATTTGATTTCCGTTTAATATGTGTAAGACGTTATGATTTTTCATTAACGCACAATTCAGTAAAATTGCAATTCATTGATTGAACGAAGCAATTAATTCGCTTGAGCACGTGGAATCAGTAAACTTTCAGACGGCGGAATCATTTTTATAAGGATTCACGCTAAGGCACAGTGCGCGAAATATCTTAAAGCACCATCATTAAGAAAACATTATTCGACTTTCCAAGGTGAATTTGCAATGAAGAGAGACCTTATCTGAATACATTTTGTATAGCGGCGTAGAGCACCGCTCTCGTGTGCCAACTCTGGCACGTATGCCAGGGATAGATGTCGTATTAATATATGAACTCTATTGTTCATCCGACTGATAGTTTTTCACGTGCTTTAATGAAATATAAATTCCGATATTTTCACTTTTCTGTTCTTAAAAATATTGATTTATAGTTAGCATACAATTACTGACAGTAAAATTAATTACTTAATCAGTATAATTTTTATTATATAATTTTATTTCTCATTTTTATTTTCTCAAATATTTTTTCTAAAAATGATCCTGTGTGTGACTTATGCCTTTACATCGTGAACTATGAAATATTATGACATCAAATGCAAATTTATTTAAAAAAATTGAATTTTGGAAAAAAATATTTAAAGTAATTTATTTAAACTTTGAGGAACAAACAAAGAAAGTTAATAACCATGCTTGAAATGTAAATGCAAGTGATGCAGTCACATGCTTGGGTTGAAGAGTTCATGGGCTGGGATGCTTGTAGTGGTTCGGAGAATCCACTTTAAACCGTAAATCCTGGTCTAAACAGCCCTCCTGCTTAAAAGTGACTGCTAAACAGCCAGAAAATGATAGATTGAAATATAATTATAAATAAGGATGAATGAAATAATAATGTTTATTAGCATATTTGGCACTTATGAGTTGTCCCATCGACCATTCTCACCAAAAATAAAATGAATAAATATCAATAATAATAATTGTCGCCAAATGTTGCGGTTTTGATGCCAAAAATGTTCGTCTCATTCGATGTAAGCACGAATAATGTTAACTATTAGGTGCCAAATTGAAATCCTATTTTAAAAAATATAACGGAAAAAACAGATCAATTACTTCTTACGTTTGTTGAAATAAATAAAAACTTTATTTTTCTTTCATGTTAAAATTTTTACAATGAATGAGTCACTTATCGTGCATTGGATATTTGTGGATGTGAAAAATGAATCGTGAGATTGTGCAAGAACTCAGGCGGTGCTGCCACTCACATGAGATGCAGATTCTTTTATCACGGTCGACAGAATAATACTTTATTATTGAAAACAGTCGAAATATACCACACTGGGCGCATCTTTAAGTGCTTATTCTGCTCTTTAAATAACACGGAATCATTTTTGAAATTCCCTTTTCATGCTCTGAATTTCACATAACCTCCCACCAGGAGGCGCTGTTTGATGATGATGTTGGAATGGATAATCGTATTTTACCTACGAGATCGCGAAGGGAACATCACACCATCGGACCTTTCATGTAATGTGATTCAACTGTTGCAAGCATGTTAGATGATTCAACTGTCGAAGGACAGCATGCAGAACATTCATTGCTCAACAGTGGCTCGGATCGAACCGGGGACGTTTGGCTTCGGAAGGCATGGTCTCACCACTGGTTGATTTTTTTAAATTTAATCCTGATTTTATCTGTAATAAGGAAATCTCTATTCTCTTTTTATTTTATCCTCATGTCCTACCCCTTGCCATCAAACAAACACTTCACAAATCTCTCTAAATGGTAGACAAACTCATCCAAATTTGAAAATATTTAAAACAATTTCATGAGCAGGAAAGATTGAAATATCTGTAAATAACCATTTATTTTGCAATAGCTTTGACCTTCTTTGCACTGAAAATCAATGGCAAATAGATTGATCTAGATCAAATGACTAAACTGAAATTAAGAAGCAAAATGTATTATTTCAAGGAAGAATTGAGAAACAGGTTTTGATCTCAGTAGCTTGAAAATTACTTCCCCCGCCCCCCCCCAAAAAAAGCGCAGCCTTCTCACTTAAAATCAAGGCTTCAGAAACGTCTAGTTTATTCGAAATTAAGGCTATGTTTTGAAAAATATATTTAATTTCTAATAATGATTGAAATATTTTCAAATCATTCCTTTTTGAATTCTGAATCATTAGAATGAAACTCTTGTCATATTTTTCATTTAAATGTTTACTTCTTAAATCAAAACGTTTTGAAAAAGTAATAAATTTTGCTCAAGACTTGTGAAAAAAAGTTTTAATATATGAAATTAGTAATTTTTAGGGCTGTCTAAACGCAGTAAAAATGGATTTTCAAAGTTTTAATTGTGTTTTATACGGTGATTCATATTGTTGATAGAAATGTTTCAACATGTTGACAACAAATATTGAAAAAATATAAACTAAGTAATAGGATTCATTCAAAAAACAAATGATTAATTAATATAAGAAATAGATAATAGGTAAATAATGCATTAAATTATATGAAGACAGACGTAAATGAATTAAGTATTGCTAATTCGATTAACTCAACAAATCTGCTTTTTCTTATTCAATATTATTGCTTCTGTTAAAGAAAATATTCAACAATAACAATAATATTGAATCTAGAAAAAATGGATTTTTAAATATTTTAAACGCAATTTTAAAATTTATGTATGCATTAAAGAAGAAATTGATTCTGATTTAAAATTTACATATGCTTATAAATAAACATCTAATGACTTGGCAATACATAAAAAGATTAAAATATAAGTAGTATTAATTTCGAGAAAATAAATGTAAATACAAGTAAACTTTTATGAATAATATTAATCCCATTAGAATGTTATAAAATATCATAAAAATATTAGTTACATAAAAAAATAATATTCATTGAAAGTAGTGAAATATCTGGCTTACTGTAAATTGTACTTCAAATATTAACTGCAGATTTTTAGGTTACTAGAATCTTTTGAGTTATAAAAACTTTTAAACTAAAAATGATTTTTAGAATATAATTATTTTAAAATTCATTTTAGATAAAAAGATAATTTTCAAAATCTTCCAAAACTGTAAATTAGTAAACTGAAATGATTATTAATTTTATGCTTCTTAAAAATGAATGATTTATGCTTAATTCTTATTCACATTTGTTTGAGTATCATTTAAAATTTAAATGTTTTAATTATTTTAATTGGAATATAATGAAGATAAAATAACTAACTGATATTTTAAAATGTCTGATACTTTAAATTAAACTAAAAATATGTTTTACTGACGAAACATGCATATTATTTCTTGGCAATTTTTCCTTATGATCCAAAAAATATTTTATTTTACTACACACTAACAAAATACTATTCTTTTTGACACTTTCATACAACAATGCAGAAAAAGCACAGCCATAAAGATTTTGCTTATTTTAATTGGTCACAAAAACAGTGAAATTGTTAATCGAAATAAGTTTTTCAGTGTAAAATGTAAAAAGTTTAATCAAAAACAATGATTGTAGTCGAAGAAAATTTTTAAAGATAATTTAAGAACTTAGCGTTTTCAAATGCTTGTAGCAACTAGGATCGAATAATTGAAAAAGGTGAGACAGATTAATTTATATTGATTATTATGTTAATCCTATTCGTTTAAATATCATAAAATAAATCAAAAAGGCATCCTATTATCGATAAGAAATTAATTAAGTGCAGTCTGAGTAAATGATTTTAATTCTTGAGAGGGAAATTCTTATATTTCCGTATCTCAGGTATATTAAGCATTTCTAACCATAGAAGTCGTCATGTTAAGGTGAATGCGCATGCGTATTTTGTTTCTAAATACAATTAAAATCCCGTCATTTGTTTTTAACAATTATTGTACATGAATTTGTTCCGTCATATCGTCCGATAATCGCCGTAACAGGAAAGAAAAAAATAATTATTGTAAACATTCTATTTGCGTTATGTATTGCTTAAAAAGTTAACGCTTTTAGAAACTACTAAAAATAATGCGAACATTTTATATATTTACAATTAATTGCTACTCATAACAAATCTTATTTAGACGCCCATGTTTACTTCTGGCGGAAACTGCTAATTGTATTGAATAGCTTCATTAGGTATCCGTAAATGAGAAATTTAAAAGTAAGTGTGTAGAACATAGGATCCCAAAGTGGTCAAGGTGGACCCCCAGGGGTTCATAGGAGTCCACTTAGACGTGAAAAGAAAACAGGGGTTCACAAGTTGTAAGTGGGGGTCCACGAAAAACTTTCTGATTTTCATTATAAAGAACAACAATTTTGTCTTGGATTTACTTATCAACGTATGCTGGTAGGTATTCACTAGGTAGATATTCAAAAATATTCGAGACTCAGTTCAAACACAGAGTTGAATAGAATAATAGATAATAGTACAAGTGTACTTGATAAATTGAAATTAATGAAGCAAAATATTAGTCTGCACGTATTCTCCCCGTTTCCGCACTTGTCACAGATAGAATGTCTTGATGAGGATATTCAGACTTACGCTCAATATTTAAGTACCCTGCATGATGACTTCAAAAATAGATTTGAAGATATTCTGACGATGGAAATACCACCATGGTTCTTAACCCCATTTGATGAAACGGATGAGGAGAATGTGGTATTACAAGAGAAGCTACTTGAGCTCAGCACCAACGAGGAACTGAAGGTAAAATTTAAAAAAGGCTATCAAACATTTTGGTTGCAGACAGAAATCCCCGAAAAATATTCTGGGCTGTGGGAAATTGCGAGAAAAATTTTGATTGCGTGTTTCCCTCGTCATATCTTGTCGACAGAAGTTTTAGTGCCATTAACCAACCTGTTAACAAAAAAAAGGAGTAGATTGAACATCACAGAACGGAGAGATTTGAGATTACTTTTTACAAAACTGAAGCTAAATATTGATAATTTGCTGTTAATTCATCAAGCACATCCGTCTCATTAAAAGTATGACTATTTTTTATTGTTGATTTATATTTCAGAGTTCATTGTCGATTTTTTATCAATTGTTGATTGTTTGTAAGAATAAATATTTATAATTTTGTATAACCACAAGTATTATTTTAACAAATAGGACAAAGAAAATGTGCTACTTTTTTTCTTCTTAACACCCCCAATTTAGGATGCTATTTTTTAGGAGTTTTGGGAATACAGTAGAAATGTAGCAGCAGAGGATCTACCGAAAATAGGAAAACTTTGAAAGTGATCCATGAGAAAAAAATGTTTGGGAACCCATGGTGTAGAAGGTGCTCTTCAACTCTTTGAAGTGGGAGGTACCATATTCGATACCAGCCACCTTGGAATAGCAAAAAAATGTGTTTTTGCATGCATATCATATGCATGTCTCTTAGTCATACTACTGGTCATCTTTCTGGAGACACAAGAAGCTGTTTTTGAAATGTCGCTGGATTATTCGACAGCGAAATTATACTTTAAATTCTCAGTCACAAACCGACGGCATACGTGTGATTTCATAACAAAGTTTAGTCCATAATGTTTTTTAATAATTTTCTTGCAGTTCTTGATTCCAGTGGCAAAATAATGGATGGCATGTTGGTCGGATCGATGTCTGCTTTCGGAGCGTATGACGAATGCGTGGACACAGTTGCGACAAGCGACCGAACCCGAGACAAGGGCAAAGTACTCTTCAGAGGCCAGTACTGTACTGTCGACATGACGCCCCCGGTTCCGCCGAAGAAGGACTTTTATCAACTGAACGAAATTGTCGACGAATTGAAAAACTTCTCACAAGGTGGTACAGTAAGTATTTTTAATTATCAACTTGTAGGTATGCATTGCTTCTTTAAGCAAATCAAAAGAGAAACAAAAATCGATGATTTATAAATTTGTCTTCTGTGAAATGCTAACGCAGAAATGCATTTGTTATTCTAACGTGCAAAAATCAATTATTTTGCAGGTTTTTTAGGGAACCAGATTGAAATAGAGTTTTCTATTTCATTTTCATGCAGAAATGTATACAATACTGCTAAAGTGCAGAATTCAGTCATTCTGCAGATTATCTGGTTAGCACGCAGATTAATTAGTGCAGTATGTTAACGTACCGATGTTCCATTCATTTCTCAAAATACATAAGCAATCTGCTCGTTACTTATCAAGCACACATTAGATGTAAATAAAATCTTTGCAAGAATAAAAACTCTCTATGGTTATATTAAAGCAAAGAGTTTATTTTTTTAGTGTCTATAAAATCGAGAGAAGGCTATCAACAAACCAGTAGATAGAATCAACCAATTAGAAAAACAATAACACAGCGAATCAAACTGCTTAAAATTACAATTTAGGAACTGACGCATGACGAAATAATGCTTAATGATTAATGACAACTTGAGTTGTACAACAGTTGGCCCCTTTGAGAAACAAAAACGAACAACGGTCCGGAAGACGTGAATGCGCGCATTCTTTCGATTCGCTCGATTAGGAAGCGAATTTGTTAATCAACTGACTATTTTAAGGATAAACATTTTGACTGCTTTAGAGTTTCAGCGGTAATTTGTAATTTGATGAGTAAATTTAAAATCAAGATTTTTAATAAATGTATTAAATAATTTCTATATAATATTTTTTCGAATATTTTTATAGATAATTTCGTATTTCATTTTTTTCCATTCAGAAAAAAATCCTTATCTTGCTGTTCATATTGATTCTTCATTAAAATTTTTTACATAAACGTTATTTTTTATCGTTGCAAAAAGTAGTGCTACTCATTAAATACTTCACTTCCATGCTTTTTAAAAGAAACATTTAAGTTAGTAAGATTATTTTAACAATGCATAATGAAATATAGATTTAAATATTTGTTTTGTAAAATATTCAGTCAAGTCTTTTTATTTTATTATTTTAAAAACATTTATATTTTTCCTATCCTTTAAAACTTTTTAATTATGTCAACTTGTTTTAATAAATAAATTCCAAATATGTGGCAATTATAAACAGTCTATGATATGAGTCTCTGTCTCGATGTGGCTTATAAAAACAAAATACATTACGTGATGACAAACAATTTGTGAATGTGCTTTTTCTAGTCACTAACAACAAGTTCATTCTATAATTCAATATTTTCTGAAGAAGAAGTCAATAAGAAATACCCCAATTAAATAATTATGTTTAAAATTATCGAGCACACAAATTGTGTCGATAGATGAACTGTCAAGCATAAAAATGCTTTTTTTATGTATAAATAAGTGAGATTGGTATAGTTGAATTATATTATTTTAATAAAAACCACATTTTCATCTTACTATAATTTCATAATTATCCAAGCAATTCAATTTCTCAATTGTGGGATAGGTCGCATAATCATTATGAGGAATTTCAAGTTTTCTTTTGGCGATTGAAAATTGTTGGCACGGGGAATCCTTATTATAATAAGTTGTAGATGTGCTGAAGTATTCAATATCCTGGGCGCGTCAGCAGCTCCTTCCCAACGATCAGCGACGGGAGTGACAGGGATCTGGGGGTGCTGCAAGAGCTCATCTGGGGGTGCTGCAAGAGCTCATCTGGGAGTGCTGCAAGATGCTCATCTCTGACTTCCTTTTGTTGCTGAGGTCGAGTGGGAGGTGTCAGTGACCACCTGACCACGGTTGAAACTTACACGGTGCTTGGGAATAGGTAAGTATTCCCAATCCGTAATAATCCGTTATAGCTATAATATTCTCAGTACTCTTTATCTTTCGGACGTAATGAAAAATCTAGTTTGCCAGAAGCTCAGTAAAATCCGCCAAAAAATTTCACCAAATTTAAAGATGTGCCAACAGGATTATACAGCATCTGTGCCTAAACTGCAACATAGAGCGATGATGAGTAGAAAGTACGTAAGTCTAGCACGTGAAAATATTGAAGCATCCAGTCCGATTGATAAACTGAAAAAATCAGAGCCATCCAACCAAGCAGAAACTTCTCATAATAATAATCCCTCAACTCATAAATATAAATCAAATCTAATCACCAAAATAAACACTCTTTTCGAGTGTTTATTTTGCATAGTTGACCATCTCCCTCCTGATGAAGACGCGGTCCCTGTGCCTTCTTCTCATCATTCACATCGTATATTTCAGTATTTCTCCAATTTATATTTCTGGTTTCAATATTTTTCATGTTTTATCTTATCTACATGGGCAAATCTTTCTTTAGCTGCTTTTGCGCTGGCTAGATTTCCTATAATGTATTGTAGTTTATATTTTATCATATTGTATTCATTACTTTAATACATTTTTTGCCTTATATCATAGCAGTTTGAAATGCCTGTGGCTCTCAGTGGAAAATGTGCGCATAATTACTTATTCTTAGTAGATGCTATTTTGCTCCACGAAAACAGATTTCACGCACAGATCATCTAAAAACAAGTCAAATAAATGATTACGGGCTCGAAAATACCCTCTATTCTTGCGACAAACTGAAGTCGTGTCTATTTTCAGTCATGTTCCAGTGCAGTGTATTGGGTATTACGTAAAAACGTATTCTGAAGGAAGTAAAAAAAAATATTTTCTTAAAAAAGGAAAAAGTACTTGATGAATGTGATTTATTAAAATATTACACTGAAAATGTGATAAGAAGTGTGGAGACACAATGCCGTACATATTTTGTAATATTATTCAATATAATTTTAAATATTTTTCGTTTAAAAAGTGTTTAATTTTAAATATTTTTTTGTTTAAAAAACATTCCATTTTAAATACGTTTCCAGTTTAATATTTTTTACTCGCAGCGTTTATGTGTGTGTGCATAGATCATTAACATTAAAAGGCGGATACCAATTACAGGTATTTGTTTTTGAAACAAAAACTAATGTACTGAATCAGAAGCTGGCACCAGAGCATTATAAGCAGCATTACAGTGTATAAAAGTTAAATTAATTCATTAAAAAAAAAAAAAAAAAAAAAAAAAAAAAAAAACGTTTTTATGAAAGCTTCCATATGAAACAGCTTCCATTTTAAGTTCGCCAAAAACGAATATCCAGACTTCATTCCCTTTTGTGCAGCTGACCAGGACTGAATTGAGAAATGTCGACGGACGAATACACAAATACAATAAATATTATACATATATATCAAAACTGCTGTTAAATGCCTTCCAAATTTGAAAAGTTCTTTTTTAAATGTGTTTTTAATAATTTGGTTTATACCAAGACAAACTACTTTACTACGCAATACTAAATGCTTAAAATGTTTTTCCTTTTAAAAATTAAATATTCTCTTTTATTAATTTTATATATATTAATAAAAGAGAATATTTAATTATATACATACACCTTCACACCTTCACTCTCCATAATATATACATCTTCACTCTCCATAATTTATACACCTTCACTCTCCATAATTTAGTTTTTATCTTTAAACCCCTTTCAGGTGTCACATTTACATCTTTACTTAATATAATTCGTTCATTCAATATTTTTAATTTTTTAAAACTACTCTAAATATGTAAATTTTGCAGAAACCTCATTTGTTTTCAGTCATTAATTTAGTTATCCTTCATGTCTCTTGTTGTATGTCGCAGGTAATCAGCGAAGCGGCGAAATATGCTCATTTTTTTAACTTCCTGGCCATGAGAATAGGAATCTGCGTCCCCTCTGGATGTTCAAGGGAGGACGTCGACCAAATCGTTAGGAAAGGTAAATGCTTCCCATGATATCAATTTCAAAAATAATTATTCCTTAAAACATTTCATCAATTAATTCATGTCAATAATCTAGCTTTTCTATGAAAAAAGTACATGTATATTTATTAATAATCAGATTTATCACTTCTGTTGAAATAATAATGACCATTTTTATTTAACCAGAGAAATTGCCACATACAGTATGATATTTTCCATTAATTGAGGAATTTTTTTAATTGCGTAAAATTGGATGCTATTGAATGGATTTTATACATGTGTCTTTAATTTTCAGTTTAAAATATTTATCACAATGTTATGAAAAATGTAGAAAATTCTAGAAAAAACCAGTCAGTTTATTTATAATAATTTCCGAAATACTTATTTGAAGGAAAATGCCTAGAACTATTTTTAGCCAAATGAATAAAGTATTTAATAAATATCTTATTTTTTATCACCCTTTATACTCAGAACAAATATACAATCAGAATGAATATACAAGTGAAATATATTTTTCTTGACCACAACATTTCCCTACGTATTTGTTGAGCAATATTTATTTTAAGATGATTAAAGTTCTTTATCATTTTCAAGAATGCTTCAGGTGAAAGTAATTCATGGTTGCTATTAAACTTATCGTTTCAATTCAAATCACGTGTCTCATTTCTGCTTTAAGAAGATCAGGCTGCGTTACTGATATATTTTCAGGATTACATACATTCACTACCAAAAGTTAAGCACGAAAAGGAAAATTCTAATTTCCGGAAACCAATCAGAATTGAAGAGAATGCAAATCGCTGCAGAGGTAGATGGAAGTATGCAAATATGTTAGGTAACAGCCACAATCGCGCTTTCATGTTAAGAAATATGCAAAAAGAGCAGTCTTATAAGATACCAGCTTTATGAAGGTTACAGAAGTTGATTGTAAGTGCTGAGAGAAGGTATTTAAAACTTTCGTACAATTTGTTTTCAGGACATACGTGTTTCTATGATTTCCAGAAGACGAATTTAAGATTCTGAGCGCTGGCGTGCTGTGAGACGCTTTGTAGCAGGACAGTCGATCTCAGATGTCACTCTTTTCTTCGGCGTTCATCATTCTGTAACTCCACGTTTATGGAAATAACTCCCACTCACACAGACAGTTATCGGAAGGCTTGTAGCCAGTCGCCCAAGGGTTACAAATCCAGCGGAAGATGGATATATTGCGATTTTAGCCAGCGGAATCGCAGAGCGGCCTCCACACGTGTGACATCTATGGTTACAGCGTCCATTGGTAAGGTGATATCTGCAGGTACTGCATGCTGAAGATTACATTTGAGTGGGCTGTACGCCCGGGTATCTCGAGTTTGTGTCTGTCTATCCGTCCAATCAAGAGGGGCACGGTTAAAGTGGTGTCCGGAACATGTCAATTGGACTGTTTCTGACTGGGGCAATGTCATGTTTACTGATGAGTCAAGATTTGCTCTGGAGCCATATGACAAGCGTATAAGGATATGACGTGAACAAGAGACACGTAATCAGCCCCAAAACATTACCGAACATCACGCATTCCGAGGCGGAATCATAATGGTGTGGGCAGGGGTTTCATTAGGATAACGCACCTGCCTGCAAATCTTTAAACGGGGTTCTGTGACAGCTGTCCGGTATCGACATGAAGTCCTAGAAACCATTGTGAGATTATAAGCTGCAGCAGTTAGCCCTACTTTTGTTTTAATGGAAAATAACGCACGTCCCCATAGAATTGACATCGTCAACGACTACTTGGAGATTTAAGAGATTGCGTGTATGGCGTGGCCAGCATATTCGCCCGACCTAATCCCTTTGAAAATCTTTGGGATGCTCTCGGCCGTGATGCATCTTCACGTTTCGTACCTCCAGCCACTCTTAATGAGCTGAAAACTGCTCTACAAGAAGAATGGCTATTGTTTAGTTCTTCGGTGGTTGACCACCTAATTGAAAGCATGGTCACAAGGTGTAAACTTTGTATACAGATGAAGGAGATCACATACCTTATTTATGTCCTTTTTTTCCCCTTTTATATTTATTTTCACTTTATACATAATTCTGTTTAAATCTCCAGTATGTCATTATCTGATAACTTACAAAAATTTAACATTGTGTTCATTTCTGTATATAATTATTGATTTTATTTTATGCATAAATATATATGCTACTTTCTTGCCGAATTTTGTGTCAATCAAAGCAGTATTTGTTGACTTTTTTGCATTTTACATCTTTGTGCTTAACTTTTGGAAGTGAGTGCATATCATTATAATATTCAATAATTAATTAACAAAGTTAATTATATTTACTTAAAATAATCTATTCAGGGGAGAGGCTAATTAATATCACATTATTGCAAGTATAATTCTGCTGAATTAATTAAAAAAAGGGCATTTTTCTTCTGGAAAGAACGATTTATTTTCTGTGTAAATTATATTTGTAATGAATAAATTTCTCTTGACATGGATATTTTGTTAATTATTTTTATATGCATATTTAATTATATACATTAAGTCCTTGTATCATTAAATGCATTTAAATTTTACTTTCACGAAAATTCAAATACAAATATTTTTAAATATTTCCTGAATATAATAATAGATTTTGGCAGTTTAGCTTTTATATAAAACTGGAGTGCCAATTGTTTTTTCTTGTGTCATTTAATACCACTTCTCATAAATATTTTTGACAGTTAAATAATAAATACGTACCAAATATACCAATAAAATATTCAATAATGAATCTGAATCAATTATAAACTTGTATCCTTTATGTTAAAGCTGCACACAAAGAATTCATTTAACAATTGTTGTATCTCAGTTGCAGGAGGGGTGTTTGTGAGCCCCAAGGTCACCCGGTGCGAAGTGAAGCAAGAGAACCATTTCACTCCCATCAGAATCTTTGTGATGTGAGTATGAGAATGATCAGAGGCAGCAGAAGTTGGATGAGTCCGCTCTCTCGGTGTGCGCATGCGCTCGAAGACAAATTTATAATGCGTTTCACACACGAAATGAAGGAAAAGGAGTTTTACACTTTACGTAACAGTTTCTCTTTTTCTTCATTTCTTTATACAATAAGGGAAAATATTTTGTCGAATGAGAAGTAATTATCTTAAAATAAAATTTTCCTATTGAAAGCTAATTTAAATATAGGTGAAGATTCTTGATAGAATACATTTTAAAACTCTTAAATATCCAAAGGAAACTCACACACACACACATTCAGAAATTAATTTTATAACACGTGTGTACTAATAATTATAACTGACATTAATTATAATTAGTATGTAAATTATAAGGAAGTTTACTTGAAAAATAAATAAATTGTTCAGTTAATTGTTAGATTTTTCAAATATATATATATATATAAAATTCGTATTATATCTGATATTCTTTATAAAAATTGGCTACAAATTCTCAGTCATACATATCAATTTATCGAATTTGCAATTTTATTATTCGATTCTAAAGTAATTTTTTTTTCCTCATAATAAATTGAATTAACATGCTAGACTTTTCATGAAATTTCTAAAAAAGATAATCTTGTGATGCGTACTCATTGACATAGCTGCACAATATATTCATTTTTCAATAGTAAAATATTAATTGAGAATTTAAATTATAATATTAAGAAACTATTAATATCTATTTTCCGTCTTTTCTATGTATGAAGATTTCTCAAAATTCTTCTAACTAGTTTTGTTGGCTAAGAAGAGATATTTAACTTTATCAGATATTTGTAAAAAAGAGCAATTTGTGATGATACTTCTTTTTTCTCTTTTTAGTACGGCTTATAGCTTCGCTGGATTGTTGATGCTCATTGGATCCCTGATTGACCTGTACGAATATTACGGAAAGGCTAAATTCCAAAGTAAGTTTATTGCATGTCATGGAGAAATGTGCAAAAAGAGTTGTTTAATGTCCATATAAAAATAATTTTTGAATAAAAGTAAGCCCGCATTGAAAAAAAAAATTCATCTAACAAACTTATCCAATATTCCATTATTATCCTTCACTATGATATTTGAATTATATAAAAGCACTCCATGAGAATGCGTTCAAAATGATATTGGTTCCTCTTTAACCCGAATGTATGCTTATAAAGCAGAAGTCTCAGAGTCACTGACTGCATTTGTTTTCAGGTACAGGCATCCGAGTGCTTTTGGCGTTTTCTTTGATGTCCAACTTCCAGAAATTCGCCAACACCGAAACGTCCTCGGAAGTCCTGAGCTGCTTGAACGGAATACGATTCCTCTGCATGTCGTGGGTTATCCTGGGCCACACTTATCTGAATGTCAATTTTCAAATTTTTCGTAAGTGGTGTCTTTTTCGTTAAACTTTTATTCAAATTCCTTGGTCAGTATTTAATTTAGTTAGAAAATGGCCGCATACACGCACTGATGTGAAAAAGTTGAACAACCATGTAAATTTCAAGTAGAGAAATTGCAGAAAAGACTTCTCATGCGATCAACACCCTATTCTAGTGGAAAACGTCAGCAACAAAACGCGTCCCGCGCAGCTTAAGACAGAAAGAAGGACGAAGAAGCATTTGAGATGCAAGTACAAGTGCATACTTACATGAAATAAGGCCGAAAAATTCCCCTGGGAGATTTCAAACATAGAAGTATGAGTGAAAATCTATAGGTACAGCGTAGTTTGAGTGAAGATTTCGAAAGTAATAATATTGGTAAAAAGAATTTCGTACTACAAGTGCAGCTGTAGAAAGATCAGTGGTGGCCATCACTGGAAAACAACTCTAGTGGATGACCGATATATAATCCTGTAGGTGAAAAGAGCCCGAAACTAGTCCGTAAGCGTCATTACCCAGCAACTGTGTACAGCAATCCATTGACAAATGTCAAGATTTTATATTTCCAGAGGCCTTTACAAAGGTAGCCTATTCACCTGCCATCCTCACCACTACTTCTCTTTAAAGTTTTCCCGTCGGTGCCACGTTTCAAAGTGGTGCAAAGAGTACCAAAACAGTTCATGCAGGAGTCTTGTCCTCTTTATGAACCGATTCACAATGCCTGTTCATTCAAAGAGAGCGTCACGGAAAGAGATCATTGTCCTAATCCTGATCTAGGAAGGTATATTTCTGACGGACTGAGTTCCAAGTTTTCGACAGAGTTTTCATAGATGAAAATCGCTGTGATGTGAAACAGTTTCGAGATGCTATTGGAGCAGAGCTATAGATGACAATGCACATCCAGAGCAGACTCCTGCTGTTCAGTAGCTACTGGAAAGAAAAAAATACAATTTGAATGTATTGGTCAGCCTTCTTTTCTGATCTACATCCCTCAGAGCATGTATGGGATGTTTTGGGTAGTCGTTTTGCGGCATGACTGCATCCTCCAGTGACCCTTTGACCATTGAAAGATATGCTGATTGAGAAATGGGAGCTTTCTTTTCTTCTGACCTGTGAGACAATTTGGTCATGAATCTGGAGAGACTCTGCGAAGCAAACATTCTGGTAAGGGAGGGCAACCCTATACTGTCGAATGTCTGCTTCTTCTTCGTCGTCTTGAAAAGATAATCATATATACCAATACTATGAGTTCGGATTTCATTCTGTATGAAAACAAAATGCTGTATTGCTTTCGGCATCATTTAAATTCAAAAGTCTGTCTAAATTTCATACCTCTGAAATGATTTCTTATGGAGTTAGGGTGCCAGTAACACCTGTTATTTAAGTTTTCCTCATCAGTATGTTTGTATGTATGTATGTATATATATATATATATATATATATATATATATATATATATATATATATATATATATATATATATGTGTGTGTGTGTGTGTGTATCTGTGTACACAAGTTAAAAATGTTCACTCTAAATTATTGATCTATAAAAAAAAGAGTTTCTATATAATTTATATTTTTCAAAGAACCAATCTCCGAGATTTGGCAGAATTTTCCTAAATAAAAAATATTTTTTCAATCATTTTTGCAAACATATTTTAATTAATTTGAACTGTAATATTTTTATTCATTTTCTTGAACAATTTACATTTATATTACATTGAATGCTTTTAAATAGTTAATGTTTTCAAGACAGAAGTATTTTGCTAAAATTATTTTGCTTCCATCAGTTGGACTTGAAAAAGTTCGAGCGTACGCCACGGACTTCGCTTTCCAAGCAGTGATCAATGCATCCGTTGCCGTCGACACCTTCTTCTGCATCGGGTAAGTGCACGAGCGCTCCAAAAAGCTATATAAAAAAGCTTTCATTAGTTGAAGGTGTTTGTTTTTAATAAGAAGTATTTTCCTTGATATTTATATTTGTAATCATTCCTTATTTGAATATGAAATGAATGAATGGTGTTTCAGGGGACTTCTTGTATGTTATTTGACGATAAAACTTGTCAAGATTGGAGGACATCCTTTTAACATCAAGATGTATATTTTTCACAGATTGTGGAGGTAGGAAAAATTATTAAGTTGCTTTTTCTCTCAGGATTCATTAATGTATAAAGCTAAAAACATTTAAAATAGTTTAATATATATTTAATAATTTAATTTAAAATAAACTAAGCATTGAAATTATATGTATTTTTCATACATAGCATAAGTAGTATGTTGCCATATACTAGCAGCTATTATATAAATATTTTTTTTAAATAATAGCTGCTAGGATTTCCGTTTTTATCAGGAATACAAGCGGTGGAAATGATGTTACTTTATATTTATAGAGGGTCTGCCATTATGGTATGATGATGTCACCTTATATGCATAGAGGGTCTGTCATCATGGTATGATGATGTCACCTTATATGCATAGAGAGTCTGCCATCATGGTATGATGATTTCACCTTATATGCATAGAGGGTCTGCCATCATGGTATGATGATGTCACCTTATATGCATAGAGGGTCTGCCATCATGGTCCGGGAAATGGGTAGTTCTTCCTTATTTAGAAGCTGGGACTAAGTAAAAAATCCCCAGATTTGGCTTAACAACCGCAGAGGTATTATTTCATTTGAAGTACTTTTCAACCACGATGTTATAACGTCACCGTTATTGCTTGCAAACCACAAGATAATTCCAGAATTTCAACGGAATTTAACACCCTTTGCAGCTGTGAAAAAGATTAATTCTTCCCTGTTTGAGCCCAGGAACTACGCAGTACCAAAGACAATCAATTAGTTGTAACTGGGGGATGATGGCGGGACTGCAAACAGCATTCGTGAAAGGCTCTTCATGACAAATACAGTTCCTCAAATTAAATTGGAATCACCTGGTGAGTGGGCCAGGTGCTTTCGGACGATTTATTTCTTCTTCACAGCTTTCAGATTTGAATCGGTGAAGTGGCCGGAAATATGAGTCGAAGAGTGACCTACAGGAAGGATCTAGAGGTTACTGGAGTTCCAGATGTTGGGGGGAAACTTATATGTAAATAATAGGCCCTTGTGGGGCTGAGATATCTTCGATCTAGATGTGGTTTACCTGAGACTGATTCCGAGAGAGTCCCACAGCGGAAAAGTCTAAGCGATCGAAAGCGAAGAGTGAGCGGCTCCTGATCTCGGGTACTGACATCAGGCCTCAAGCCTGAATACCTGGAGGCTCCAGTACTCTCCGGAGAGCATCATCAATATTATAGAGTTTCCCAAGTGCTGGAATTTGGGTTTTTAGTACCTGCGAGGAAATAGTACTAGTTTTCCCGACCGAAAGTGCAGCGAAACGTTCCAGAATTTGAGGAGTTCACCTGGAGCCTACAATTTTGAAAAGTTCCTTGAAAATTATCCTGTAAAATTTATAAGTAAATATTTAGTCAAGAATATTACGTGAGCCTGATTCCTCAGTGGCCCTTGCCTATGTATTGTTCAGCCTATCCATGCTTAATACGTTAAAATGCGTTTAACATGACCATGAGTGGACACGACAGTCGTGATTCGAACTCACTAACTTCAGACAATGATAAGAAATTCTCTAACGAAGCAGACCACGGCGGCCACTCTTGTAAAGATATATATACATATATATATATATATATATATATATATATATATATATATATATATATATATATATATATATATATATATATATATATATATATATATATATACAAGCTGACCCAGCCACGCGTTGCAGTGGCTGAGTAATTATAATACATTGAATCAATTTTTACTAACTCCTTGGTACAATCAAATAAATATTTTCTAAAAAAATTTAAAATAGGTTCATTCATATGAGATTAAAAATAAAACGTTTTGCAAAAATTTAAAAGTAATAGGTAAAGTATCGAAATTTTGAAATTAAGCACAAATCAACAAATACTTTCTGAATTTAAATTTTATTCATCTTATATTAAATCATAGTTTGTAATCAGTGACTTACTTATAAAATATATTATATAAATTAAAAACATCTAAAAATAAATTGTTATAAATGAGGTAGATAACATTGACAACGAACTATTATTTTTTCAATTTTAAATTATTAAAACTAAAAAAATTTTCCGAGGCATTATACTGAAATAAAGAACAATTAAAAGAATTTATCATTTAAATAAATTAGATCAAAATGTACTGCTCAAAAAATTATAATTATCAAATTATAAAATAAAAATTAAAGGCTATCAAGAAATACTTACATGTTTTCGAGGTGGTATGAAAATTAGTAGAGAAAAACAGTAATAAATAAAATTTTATTTTACTATTTATAATATTAAAAATATTCAAACTGAACACCGCACAATAATAACACAATACAAAGTATAATTATGAAAATGATTCACGAAAAATTGTTATAGTATGATTATATATTATGAAAATATATGTAAATGTTATAATTAATCACGCGCTTGCGCGCGCACGTTAAATTTCTCGAAGATGGTAAAATCTAGAAAAATAAACACGTCGGCATCTGCCGAATACCTGTGCAACTTAGATACTAAACCGCCATCTATTAGGAACTTACAGAACTAACCAATAAATAAACACTAATGTCGTATAATAAATATTGAGATCAATAATTAAGAGATAAAAACTATTCTATCTTTTAAGTTGGACCCTATTACAAATGGCTACAAAATTTTATCAAAATCCGTTCAGTAGTTTCGGAGTTTATCGGGAACATACATCGTGACACGAAATTTATATATATATATATATATATATATATATATATATATATATATATATATATATATATATATATATATATAACACATTATATTGCAAATTAATGTAATTGGGAAGTCTCCAACTTCAGCACATAAATAAAGCTATTTAAAACAGCAATAAAATTTAAAGAATTTTTTTCTAATACTAATAAATTAATTTATTTTTAAGGAACCTCATTTTATTTATTTTTATTACATTACATATATTCAGACTTGTATGCTTGATTCTTGAGATCCGCTTGTAAGTCTTCGTCGATAATAGGACAAATAGCACAATGACAGATGTACAACCACAGAAGAATAACGAAGAAAACACCCAGGGCCATGGGGGAATCGAACCCACACTCCTACGCTCTCAAGCGATTAGCGGTGATGCTTTAGACCACTCAGCCACGGAGCGCCCAGGAACCTCATCCAACTTTATGTAGCTTAAAATCTATTCAATAAAATGATGCCAAACTTATCACATAAAAATGTCTACGTAGTCATATCAGCTGACAGTGTTTTTAATTGAGTCACGTGCATCACTATTTTTCATGTCAACAGGATTTTACCAGTTTACTCATTCGTCATTTTGTTCATGTTCATGGGGGACTTGCTGGGGTCCGGGCCCATATGGCACGACTCAACGGACCGGTACATTCAGGCATGCCACGACAACTGGTGGACCAATCTCATCTTCATCAACAACTTTTATAACTCAGAAAACATGGTAAGCTTTAACTTTTCGATATCAACTTAGTAATGAAGTTGTTTAATTTATCGGTATATCGTAATTAAATGGGAGATCAACAAAAATGACGTTCATTGAACAGAATGATGGGGTATTAATGAAATATGTTCTTTGTGTATGATATTAAGTAAAAATTTTTTTTAATGAATTTCAAATAGTAATTGTTCTAATTATGATTGTTTTCATTGTTATTTATTTTAATTTTCAGTATGAAATAAAATAGACAAGTTTAATTTGTCTTTAAAATGTTTCTTTATACAAAAAGTGATTTTAATCAATAAAAATTTTAATTAAAAAAATAATAACAAACCAGTTATAGATTATACCTTCCTAAACCCCAAATATTTTTTTTAAAAAAAGTGTTACGTTATTTTAACAGAAAAAACTGCACAGTAGTCACAAACGATCATCGAACAGTTTTTCTCCCTCACTTCATTAAATGCTTAAATCTGCTACTTTGTTTTTTATGAAAAAAATCAAGCAAAAGTCTTGAGATATGATGACATTAGTTTATGCTGACTATTAACAAAATTTCTTCCCTTAATAGAAATTTTCAACGAAATTTGTTAATACATATAATAATTTTTCTTGCAGTAAAAAAATGATAATTCCAAATGATATTTTTTGAAATATAAAAAATATAGTGAAAACAACAATTTTTTAGTAAAAAACAGTTTTAAGCTGTGCAAAATGCCAATAAAGTTTATATATATATATATATATATATATATATATATATATATATATATATATATATATATATATATATATATATATAGATAGATAGATAGATAGATATATAGATGTATATATATATATAGATGTATATATATATATATATATATATAGATGTATATATATATATATATATATATATATATATATATATATATATATATATATATATATATATATATATATATATATATATATATATATATATATATATATATATAAATAGGTTGGGGAAAAAAGAAATCTATTATTTTTATGTGAACTTCAGGACTTTATTGAATATGCTTCGGATTGTCCGATTTGGGTCAAATATGCAATATGCACTGTTTTGTTGTATGATTTGTTGCCATTTTAAAGGTAACTTCATAATGTCTCTCTCATTGAAGTCCTGGTCTCTGTTTGCAAAAAACTTTAGTAGTCGATTTTCACAATCTTTCCTAGATGCCATTTTTTTATCCCTAAAGAAATTAAGCAATGCATGAAAAAGATGGTAATTGCTTGGTGCCAAGTCCGGACTGTATGGCGGATGCATTAAAACTTCCCAACCAAACACCCGAAGTTTCTGGCGGGTAATTGTAGGTGTGTGTGGCATGGCGTTGTCCTGGTGGATCACGACACCTGTCCTGTTTGCCAATTATCATTTTCTGGTCAATCGCTTCAAACGACCCAGATGTTGACAGTAGAGATCAAAATTTAGTGTTTGGCCATATGGAAGCAACTCATAATAAATAATCCCCTTCCAGTTCTTCCAAAATCACAGCAGAACCTTCCTGGCCCGTTAGTCATGGTTTGGACACCGTTTGTGGTGCTTCACCGCTCTTTGACCACCATTGTTTTTGTACAGGGTTATCGCATGCGATCCATTTCTCGTCTCCAGTCACCATCCATTTAAGAAATGGATTTTTCTCATTCCGTTTGGCCAAGGTTTCGCAGATGGAAATTTGATCCATCATGTTTTTTTCTGTTAATTGGTGTGGCACCCAAGCATCGAGCTTCTTTTTGAATCCAGCTCTGTGTAAATGATTTAAAACTGTTTTATGGTCGGTTTTAGCTCATGAGCAATGTTACGACTGCTAACATGCCGGTAAAGATTGATCATTTCTCCGATTTTATTGACATTTTCGACGACCGGCCTACCTGCGCGAGGTGCATCTTAAACATCAAAAATTCCTGAACGGAATCTACGAGACCAAAATTGCACGTAATTGGCTGTTACAATATCGTCACCATAAACACCATTCACAATTGAAGGGTTTGCTGCAAAAAGGAGGTAGCTCCATCCCATAGCTGTTGGGAGTTATAAACACTTTCTTGTGCCAAAAAAATAACTCTTTTTCTTGGCACCAAAAGGATGCAGCTTCAATCGTTATTTCCAGAGTTATTCAAGAGATGGAGCTGCTTGTCTTGTTAGTTTGTAGCAAGAGAGCGGTAGCTCCTGGAGCTACGTCTTTGTTACCCCGGACGACTGACGAGTTTTGTTTACAGGGAGGTTAACTATTACAGGGAGGCATCATTATATGCACTCAGTGATGAGTGAAGATATAAAAGTTCTAAATCTATTCTCGGACAACTGCGTATCCCAAAACAAAAATCACGCTTTCACACAGTATCTATTTTTCTTGTTAAAAGTGGATGTCTGAATACAGTCTTTCATAGGTTCCCAGAACTGGGTCATAGTTTTATGTCTTGTGATCGAGCTTTCGGAAACATTGAAAAGCGCATGAGGAAAGTAGAAAGAGTGTTTGTCCCAAGATAATATACGCGCGTTATAGAAAAGACGAGCAAAAAGTTTACCTTGACGGATGTTACTCAAGAAATGATTTTTAACTTCGTTGACATATTAAAAGGTTTCTTCCTTAAAACCCTTCACATCATTTTTAGTGGTAGCAAAAGGGAAAATTTTTTAATAACAAAATTTAGGGTTTTCACTTATAAAATATCCCACATCAATGCAGGAAACATCTTAGCTAGTGAAAGTGTTTGAATACTGTGTAACAAAACAATAAGAATGTTCAACATCCAAAACAGTACCCCTATAATATTGAACAACCTTCAACAAGCATACACCAACCACCTACCACTCAAGGCTGCAAAATACAAAGATGTGATTGACCTTGTCCAAAAATACGTCGCACAAAATGATATGTGGTTCTACAATTACAGCCAGACAACGCGCCTGATGACCCAGATGTTACAGAAGGAGAATGTGACGATTGAAATGATGTTATTTTCTGTTTGTAAGACCAATAATTTTGCTGTACTTTATTTTCAGTTTTCTTTGAATAAAAAATACATAATAATAGTGCATTTTATTAATTTTTACACCTTTTTCCAAGACATAACATATTCGCCCATTCCTCATATTCCATTCTTTTGAGCAAAAAAGAGGTAGCTCCAAGGATCATCCACGTACCACCAACATTTGGATGATATTTTTGGAATGAAAATACTGTTCTAATGTGTAAACTTCATAATTGAAAGTAAGCAACAACAATATTTTTACATAACTTAAAATTTAAATTTTTTAAACGTTTTTTTTGGTTTCCCAAAAACTGGTAAAATTGGAGCTACCTCCTTTTTGCAGCAAACCCTTCAATTTTATCCTCCTGGCTTGCATTTTCGTCTTTGTCAAAGAAATAATGTATAAAATGTACCGAATTTTGTTCACTTCCACTTTTAACACCCTCTAACTCACAACTGAATGGACCAAACAAAAAACAGCAAAAGAATTCTTTTAGATTGAAATATTACCTCGACAACGAGAATAAATTTGAAATCGTTTGATCGGTATTTCTCGAGATATCGATCACTACAGCCATCTACCGAAAAAATAATGGATTTCTTTTTCCTCAAACTATTATACACTGATGAAAATGCAATTAGACATTCAAAAATTCACTTATTTTTCCTATAAACGTGCATGATATTGTTTTGAATTACCTTTATTTGAATCACATTTTTAGTTTTCAATTATTCAGTGTAAAAATAATTGCAAAAAAACTTAACTTAGTGAGAATTTAGATCATTTAATCAAAAAATCAGAAATTTCGAGTGAAAATGCAATTAAAGATACTTGTTGTTTTTCGAACAAATTTATTAATTAATAATGAGTGACACCTCCATTGTTTACAATTACTTTATGCATTCTATATGGCATCGGTTTCATAAGATTTTGAAGGTAATTTAACGACAAATTTGACCATACATCACGAATTTTGTCTTTTAAATCCATTACTGACTCAAAGTGGCTGTTTTCGTAAACTTTTTGTGTTATCAATATCCAGATATTTTCAATAGGGTTCAGATCGGGACTTCTAGATGGCCTGTCCATAACCTTGATGTTTCGCTCTATGAAAAAGAATTTTGTTGCTTTAGAGTTGTGAATGCATTGTCTTGATAAAATATCCTGGAATCTTCATCCATATCTTCGTCATAATTCAACAGAACGTTGTCTAGAAGTTCAATACATTCGGAGGAATCCATTTTAGGTGTGATCCAACAGATGGGAGTTGTTCCATAGTTTGTGAAAGCTCCCCACACCATCAATGTGCCTCCACCAAAATTGCGGCTAACTGAAATCTCCTTTTTGGTTCCTATGCGATGCTAGTAATACTTGTTTCGATCTGGTCCATCTAAATTAAATATTTATCATCACGGAACACCACATTGTTCCATTCAGAGTACCAATTTTCATGTTTTTTTTGCAAATTCCAAATGAGCCTTCTTATGCTGAATACTTAAGAGGTGTTTGCGATGTTTTTTCACCCATTTAACAACTCCAGACTGACGGATTATTTGTCTGATTCTTCGAGTTGTTACAGATAGGCATAAATCTCTTCTAATTTTAGTGGAATTTACGTTTGGTCTTATTGCCTCGCGAATTATCTGCCGCTTTTGACGGACACTTAATTTACTACAAATACACATTGACGCTTCTTAACTCCATACATATCACCTAGATTTGAAAAATTGCACACAACAGTTGGAGAGCGATTAATTTTCTTTACAATTGATCTATTTGAGTAGCTTTTTTCTTTTTAAATTCGAAATTTTGATCGCTCTTCTACCGAAAACCCGATGTTGTAACTAACTTTAAATAATAGTGTTTGAGCCAGGATGTTTTGAAATATTTAGTATTTAACACACCAGAGATAATAAACTGTTCCTTTTAAACACTTTAGAAACCAAAATGAAGTGGTAGGTAGCTAAAATTCTAGATTTAAAGTAAGTGCTTTAATTGCATTTCCATTAGAAATATTGGATTTTTTAAACTAAATGATGTGATGACTCACTAAACTAGTTTTTCTTTGCAAGTTTTTTGCACGAAATGATTGAAGACAAAAAATTTAATTCAAATAAAGTTTGTACAAAAAATAGCTAGGGCATTTATATGAAAAATAAGTGAATTTTTGAGTGTCTTTAATTGCATTTCCACCAGTATATACTCGCATAAAAATGATGTCATGTAAAATAAATATAACAAAAATGAAGCAATTGGTGTTGTATATTTATAGTGTATGATTGAAAATAAAGAAATATAGATTAATATGTTAAAATTTATTTTTATATTCTATGGTATTTTAAATATTTTTCAGTGCATTCCTCAAAGTTGGTATATAGCGTGTGATGTTCAAATGTATATGGCTGCTTTGTTGATATTAATACCCCTTTTAAAGTGAGTAATTTTTTTCATTATTTATTTTTAGATTGATAGCCAGTTTTGCTATATAAAAAATTTAAGGTAAAGAAATTCGATAGTCCAATTTTAAAATAGAATAATTTAGTAAAATATTAATAAAATTTTGCAGATTTTCGCTGATGTTTTAAGTAAATTTATTAAATAAATAACTTATATTAATTTTTTGACACATTTCGTATTATCTTCAAGAATTTTTTTAGTAACATGGGATGAGTAGGAATAGTAATTTGAAATAAATAAGTCTAATGCATAAAAAATAATAAATTTTTATGTTTCAAAAATTTTATTATTTTTCAATAAACTCAGTAAATTTAATTAACGTTATCTGAGACAAGAAACATACTTTTATACTTGGAAGATGTATGTAAAAAACTTTATCGTAAAATACACAGTAAATTTGACTAAATTTCTTACATTAAAATAAAAAAAATAAAAAAACTTATGAAAGCTATGAAAATTCTAAAAGTTCTTGAGCATGTAAATTCGCAATGGAATGGACTCCACACATGCCGTTTAAATGATCGAAATTAGGTGTGATTGCCAACAATATAAATGTATCGCATCTCACATGTTAACCATCTCCAAAACACTTGAGAGGGTGTGACATGAAAACCACGTGAGGCGGCAGGAGTTCAGGAGAGTGGGCGGCAGCAGCATGTCATGACAGAACATAGCAGGAGAAGAGGAAGACCATCTCACGTTAGAGAAGACAATATTGATTAAACCATAAGGAACGATCCGAACCCAACCCCACAAGAATCAGCCCAAACCTTCAAGTGCACCGGATAATGATGAGGAGATGACCAGTTAACTTGAATTTATAAGAAAAATGGACCTTTGGTTACCACATAACCTGGCAGCTAATCAACTAGATGACCGGATCAGCACCTGTGTTTTCCCAGTGCAAAAATAAAACATACTTGACGCAAATTGTGACAGGCGATGGAAATTGGGCTATGTACTGCAGCTTAAAGTGTCATACGTCTCTGTGTCGCCCTTTCGGTCCACCCGCATCGGCTTGGAACGCTAAACTTCATTCCAAGGTGGTGTTATTGTGTCTGTTATTGGATGTGCAGGAAACAACTGAATGGAATGCCTTGCCACTCAACCAAGTGCTGCCTCCCATTGTCTGCAGTTAGATTGATTTGGAATCCACTGACTGTCATTTATTTTGAGCGTTGAACAAGTCCTACAATCAGAAATTTTTTGATGATTTCGATGTTGTGAAAAACTACCATCCAAGATATTTCGACTCCAAACCGAGAAAATTTTCCATGTTTTCCATGTTATTCATGTACAGATGGTAACTGAGTGAATATGATACCGCCCCACTCTAAGGTATACGGTGAATGTAGTGACTTAGTTGTGGATGTATTCCCATCAGTCGACACTCGTACGCTCAAGGACCGATGCTCACAGCTGCCACACCAATCTTCTACAACGATGTGGTGTAGGTAGGCTCCAAATCCGGACAGAGTCCAGGCACGCGCCAAGGTATCGCCCGCAGCCCGACAACCACCACTCTGCGGTCCATCAAGACCCATCCAAACTGAAAGAGGGCCACTAGCCTTTATTGAAACAATAATAAAGAAAAACAAAAGAACTGAAACAAGACATCTATACAGATGGTAAGGAAACAATTACGCGCAATCATAGCTAATGCTCGTTTTCATTTATTTGCTGTTCTTTATGGATAGAACTTTTAAACTCACAGAGGCAATAGTTTCCACATTCAGATTTTTGATTTTAATTCAAGGTTATATATTGAAACAAATTAAAATGTTCCTTGTTCATTTGAATTAGATTAAAATGAATACCAACATCGTAATAACCAAAAATCTTTCCAGGTGGCCAAAAGTTGGTATTTCAATGATGGTGATGACTATTATTGCTTCCATTCTGTACTGTGGTATTGGAACGTACGTGAACGATTATCCACCAACCATGTTATTCGCCCATCCGGATCCCGAGTAAGTGTGTGATCGGTGTTTAGTCATGGAAAGTAATGCAGATAAATTCACAATTGGGAAGAATTTTACAGTTTTGGTAGAAATTTTTTAAAAAAATAAGGGTGTGATCTCTTATTCCGTCTTTAAGTTGAATAATTTTCTTTTTTTTAATATGTAAAACAAAATATATTTCTTATAATTTAGTATATTTATAGAATTGACCAATATTAATTCCTCGACAGTTATTAAAATTTAAACTTAGCAAATATAATTTTTTATTCAGTTTTTAATTTTTATTACTTATGTTTAAATTTAATTCATTAATTAATGAATCCTCGCATTGTCAACAATAAATTGCTTTACTGAAAAAATCTACAATCACCACATGATTCATTTAAATTTACCGTAACTTGAATTTAACTAAATTTTATTTTCAATCACTTATCTTTAATTTTTATCAATTAATTGAAATATCACATTATATTACTTATTTATAATTAATTTCAATTTATATAAAAATTAAATGTTCATTAATTATAATCAATATTTAATTGACATGAGTTGAAATTAATGAATGTTATGTTAATCAATTGTAATTAAATAAAAATCTGATGTATGATATGATCTAGTATTTATTTCCTTATAGCCAACGAATCGGATACTGGGCTCGCTTCTATTTCAGGCCATTTGTGCATGCAGGGCCTTATTGCATTGGCTTACTTGCTGGCTATTTATTAGCAATGAAACCTGACTTAAAGATTCCCCCGGTAATTCTTTGAATCAATATTTTAAGTTATTTATATCTTTAAAAATTACACACACACACAAACACTTTATAAATGATATTACTTTTATAATTTTATCATAAAAAAATTTTATTAACAATCCAATTTCTTAAGAGAAAATTACCTACAAACAGCAAATATTATATTATTTTTAGCCCATTATTAATTAAACTATGAAAATGTTTAGTATGTGTCAAACTATAAATATAGTATTTAAATTGTTTTTGAAATATTTTTGGTTAAAGAATATGAATTAATTTTACAAAATATAAAGAAATTTAAAATGTTTGTATAGCAATTTTCAAGCATTTACGAAAGTTATCAAATATTTGATCATTGAAAATTATTTTGTATTTTTGACTGTATTTTTACTCAGAGGATTTCTGATAGCCGGTTGTTCATTTTAATTGTTGCCACTGGAAATTGTATTAAAAATCGATATAACACTTTTTCTTAATCCCCATTTTACTTTAATTTTATTCGATCAATGTATTGTTTTTATTTTAAGAAAATCTGCTATTTTTACAATTAAAATTGCTTATCATTAAGTTATCATTTTTTTACATTCTATATCAAAAAACATTATGTAGCATACTTTGTTTCAGTATATTCTATATAATTATCAACTGCTAATGTGCAAAATGCACTCTCTCAGTCTGAAGTTTCAGTAAAATTAATCAACAGATGATAATTATTGGAGTGACAAATGAGACTTGTATATTTCATGTGCAGATCATCCAAGTGAGTGGTTGGAGTTTGGCTTTCGTTTTTAACTTCTCTGTGCTGTACGGAGTCATTAACTGGAACCGAGGAGTCGAACCGACGCTTTGGGGAGGATTGCTTTACGCGAGCCTGAACAGGACCGCCTGGACATTGGGTGTAGCTTGGATGATCGTCTGTTGTGCCACGGGACACGGGGGTAAGGCAATATTGTTTATCATCCTCTTCAGCAAGAAAACGCTAACATTAAGTTGTTAATCTCCATTTTGTTTTGTTTCAGGTTTTATAAATTACATCTTATCCTGGAAGGCCTTCGTCCCCCTGGGGAGGCTGACCTTCATAGCTTACCTCATCCACCCCATCGTGCAGATCGCCTCCGTGGGGAACGTGCGCACGCAGATACAGCCGGATCACTTCTTCGCGGTGAGTCTCCATGCATTGCCTTATTTTACTTAGATTAACACTGTTCGTAGGCTGACGTCGTCTTTACAAGAGGTGACTGCGATAAATCGTGGTACACAATGTCCTGAGTGTGATGTATTCATAGATAGGGAAAAGGGGCAGCTTCTGTTATCCAAGTGGACCGGAGCACCAAAGGTAGAAAGCGGACCTAGCTCCTTACGTGGGTTTGGATCGGAGTTTTCCTTCTCCTAGGTATCTCTTTTAGTCTGGCTCCTACCCAACGAAGACCTGTCCGGCATGGGAGACCCTACCAGTAGCTAAGCTACCGCCGGCATAGCTCTCTGGGTTGCAGGAGCTCGCAAGCCCGCCCACCACGTCAAGGTGAAGATACCATCGGGCGGGGTCTCTAATAGTAAATTATGGAAATTAGTGCTAGACAGAAAGGCCTTGTTCGGTCTGCATTTGCCATTCCCCCCGTGCACTATTGGTACCAAGGTAATCGTCCCGGCCGATCTCTATCCCTCCGGTGCAGCAGACTGGAACAAACTACAATAACACGTTTTCGAAGTGGCCACCTAAGATCATTGACATTGAACAACAAAGAAAAGGAATTTCCAATTTGCGCTAAGTGTTCCAAAAGCCAACCCACTCCGGATCATATAATTGAGTGCTTGGGACTCGATAAAGAAGATCTTCTGGAGCGACCATTGATTTCCTGAGAGTGTGCAATGTCATAGACTTGGTCTAGCGCTGCAACAACAACACAATATCCTCCTGAGGTCAAGTATTGGGGGTCTTCTTTTCTAAATTATGAAGATTCACATAAGCCTATTCCCGCTAAACTAGTGGAGCCTAATTCTGGCCTATGTACAGGGCTGCTTCCATCTAGCTGGTAGCAATTGTTTTAGGGTAGGCTTGGTTGGTTATGACAGTGATTTTGTTATCGGAGGGCAGCGAGTTGGAGCCTAAACGAAAATCCATAGTATTCACTCAATACGACGGGAGCACATCACTGAAGCCGTAGTTGCAATGTGTTTTCGAAGTAAAATGATATCTTTTTTTTGGGGGGGGATAAGTCAGATACGTCTGCTTTCAAAATACGAAGCTGCTTCCATTTAACCTGTAGAGGGCAACTGCAGGAACGGGGAAGTGTACTGTTTTGCTTCCTATTCGCCTTATTAATATGATAATATAAAGTTCGGGATACACAGAATTATTTTACCACAGGAAATCGATTTGCAGTTTTCCTTCATGGTGAAATTAAAAAAAATTGGATACTTAAATTACTTCCGTATCTCAAAGCAGATTATAATGGAATTTTAAATAAAAAGATGCATCGTAAGCAGACGGAGAAGCATAATGACCTGTCGTCCAGAAATATTAAATTCCAATACTCATATTAATATAATGGCTTCCTAAGAAGGTGATTAAAAAGTTCTCTTGAGTTGTTCGATGTTGTCATGATATGATGTTTAGAAAGCAGGGTATTACCTTAAATTTTAATCTTTATTCATAGTTCATAATTGTAAGACAGCATATTAATGTTTGTCGTTTTCGTCATCAGAAAAATCTAACCAAAAACACGTTGATTTACTCCACCTTTGAATTGAAATCATAAAGAATAATTTCAATTCCTTTTTGGTTTTTTGATATAAAAAATGTGCTATTAAAAATCTGACGAATGGAATACGTAACTTAGAAAGAGAAGATTTTTCCAGTGAAAAGAAACATTCTCAAAATTATCGAGTTCTTAAATGTATGGAAGATTTATTTTAAAAGGTTGATTTCACCACGAATGCATGAGTAAACTCAAACACTTGTTTCAATAAAAATACTGGCAAAGTCATGAAAATCTCATGGATTTGTTTCCTTAATATTAAAACTGTTGATAGGAAGTTCTGCTTGTGAAGAATCCCGACAACTTCCCATATCACGGCTTCAAACTGAGTCAAATGAAGAGATTTCTCGGTCTCTCTAAAACATTTTTATGTAAAATCCTTTTAATTTTTGATATTTGTGTTTTCATGTGCATGAAATTATTCATTGACTTGATACTTTTTAGAACATGATGCGCAGGGGAGTTGCTCCTTTCAAAAAAAATTAAATTTTACAAAAAACATTTATATTTGAATATCAATTTTTATTTTCTGTCATTTGCTATCCACAATTCAGTTTCATTGTTCGAAATTTGTACTTGATAACAAGACTCAATTTCTAACAGTTTGAATCTTTCGTAGGTGTGGATCTTCTGCGGCCACCTGTGCATCACGTACGCCACTGCGTTCGCCGGAAGCATGCTCATTGAATCACCCCTCATGTCCCTGGAGAAGCTGCTTTTCAGGGGCAACCGAAGAGACACTCCTCCAGAATCTTCCCTTAAAAATGGTGCTTTGAACGGAACTTTGAAGTCCGATAAAAATGGCGAAATCGCTGTCATAGTTCCTAAGGAAGAGGAAGAGCCAGCAGAGAGCGCTGCAGTCGTATATAAACTATAGCTTTTTGGACTGTTGTAAAAACGCGCGAAATAAACTAAGTTTGTGTGATATATTTTTATGGAACTGTAAATAAATATTAGTCCGTTAGAGGCTGATATTTATACTGATACAAGTATGAATTTTAATTATTTTATATCCCAAATATAAGCATTTGTAATCATGTTTATAGGCATTGTCCTAAACTTGAGAATCAACATCGTTTCACTTCATTTTCATGAAATAATTTTATTCGTTACCTTATACTTTTCGATGTAATCCTCTTTATTGAAATACTTCATAAACATGCTATGTTAATTGATATCACATATGCGTTGTCTAAATTATTCTCACAGTAAATTTAATTTGGATTGGTTCGTTTGTTTTTAACTTACAATGACTGAATGAAGGACTGATGCGGTTGGGAAGGATTTTTAACGGAGACATTGCTTTGGATAGAAGGAGAAAATTGAAGAATACGTAAATATTTTATCATAAAAGCCTTGGAATATTTTTGTAAAACATTTCTATAAATCACACCCCTATTCATTCATTACACAACATTTTGAGTTATTGAAATAAGAAGTAAGAATTGTTTTTCTGTTTTTGTGTGTGATATGTAGAAATCATTTCTACAAGAGACGTTTAATATCATTTCTATGCTGAATGTTTTTAAAATTTTTCTCAGTTGTATTATTTATCAAAAAGAATATATGAGGTTTTTTCATATGTTTATAAAACATTATTTAATAATAGTAATTTACCTTTTGTGTTATTTATTACAAAAAGTTAGTAAAATAATTAAAAGGTATTTTGGATTTATTATTTTTCATTCATTAATTTAATTTATAATCCCAGCAGAAAATTAAAAAATCATGAGCTTATTATTTGAGTAATCAAAATGTATTTGGTTATATTCCATTTAAAAGTATGTATGCAATATACTGACTTTGAATTCAATTTTCTTTAAATTAATTTATATTTCAATGTGTACTACTAAAATATTTGTCTGTATTATATTACTCACAAATACTGACTGTCACTTTAATAATTTTAACTATTGTCGAATGACGTGTTATATATTTATTCTTGCTTTACATTTTTATAAATTTTTTCCTATAATATGGGTTATATAATTAACGACAATGAGACAAAAATTAGAACCGAATAGCATAACCCTAGTCACCCTCCCCATCAGAAGCTCAAGTGCTGACTATGAGACATCACAACACACTCTTCGCAACTCTCGCCCTTGAATCACTGAGACATGAAAATTGCTGTCACATAGTTAAGCTCTACATCATCAAGAAAGAAAATTCATATTAAGTTATAGCAATTTACTATCATAAAATAAAGCAAATTAAAATTTTAAATTACGGTTCCCACCGAAAGCACGGCATGTTTTGATTCAAGCTAGGTATCTTTAAAATAAATTAAGCCTTAGTGATCATAAAAAGAAGCAATAGAAAGATTCTTTATTATGTACAAAAAATTAATCCTAACTTCGATTTTTTACAGTTTATTTTAAATAAATCGGAGATTCTACTGAACCGTGGAGAACCGAAAATGGTTGAGAATTTCGTTCACTTTTTTAATTTAAAAAGTTTAATATTAATTTTAACGTAAATTGCAACATTTTTTTGACATTTATATGCAATTAATAGAATCGCGATTGAAAGCCAAATCTAAAAATATTTCATCCATTTTGTTTAACATTGAGAACTTATTCAGCATTGATTCCAAAATATTTTTTATGATGTATTTGAAATTTATGTACATTATCAAGGTTTTTTAATATTTATAAACTAGATGAATTTGAAATGGATATGAAATTTTTAAATGATACAAATAAATATTTCTAAATATTGATTTTTCTCCACATTTTTTAAATTGTGAAATCTATACAATAATTGTGATTAAAAGAACATGTGTTTGTTTTCAGTTAAAAATTTCCCTCCACAGTATAACTGAGACATAAAGTTTGGAAAAAACTTGGAGCATACAATCAATAGTCAATCCTCAGTTTAAGTTCTGTGAAAGGCGTTTCAAAATCCATCCAATTAGACTGCTTTCCATGAAGAATTTTCCGTATTCATTCATTTTAATCTGGAAGACTCCTGAGCACCCACCTCAGGAAATGCAGGAGGCACAAATGCAGCAGCGGTCTCCCATTGCGAAGTGTGATTCCGAAGCGAGCTGTCGGTAGGACTCGTTGTCAGATCGATCCAAAATCAAATGATAAAGCATTTTGGCATTTGTCCTCTCCATCATTTTCACCACATCGAATATACATTAAGTTATGGTTAAACTGTCATTGAATGGTGTAGTGAGATCATTATTTATGCTAAAATTATTCGTGAAAGGTGTCAAATGAGGAGAAATTAGAACGATTCTACTACTGATCGTCAACATCTGACAACGTCTCGCAGAAAAATACAGGCTAAAGTCGACACCCACTAAACATCAGCCTTTCTCTGACACCGGGGAGATGTGCAGCATTTTGGGAGCTTCACCCCACTGGTCTTGAATCTATCATGACTAAACTTCAGATGTAATCGATTGGCTCGCAGTCCATCAAAATATTCGGTGCTTTCCCACTTCACGGGAAAAGCGAATTTTCCGGAAGCAACATTCGCAATACAGAAAAAAATAATAACTATCCGTTCTTCCATACTTCACTTTCGATCCATAAGCACTTTGACATCGCTTAAATTTTTTGCCAATGATAAAAATTTACAAATGTGATAATTTTAGGTCGTAATTACGGATATTTTGCAGTAAATTGGTTTCATTGGGTGGCAGTATCTCCTCTGCTTCGAAAATTGGATGTTATTATTATCACAATATATAACGAATTATTTTTAATTTCAGTTTCTTCGCTTTTAAAATAATTAACCATGAAAATATGATTTATTTTCAAATATATATTTATATATTTGTGAATTAAGAAAAACTGAAAAGTTTTTAATAAGATAATTTTCAAAATGTGTATGCATGTAGTAAATATGCAATTTAAGTTCATTTATACGTCGCTGAAGTATAAGCAAATGTCATTTTCTGAGAAATTGAATCGTTCAAATGAATGATTAAGGATGCTGCTTTAGAGATTTCTTTATATCAGGACATTTTGAAAAGTAAATTTATTTCAAATATGTCATCACACATCTGTCATATGCAATGTTTTGCTACAGAAACAATGAGATGACCTTCGACTACTGAGTTCCTGTTTCCTAATGATGATTAACCTGTGCAGGGAACCATAAAAATTTTAACTCGGCGATTCTTCTTCTCCACTTTAATGACATTGTCTTAATCCGTAAATATATGTCTATAAATAGATTAATTCTGCATAACATTGTAACTTTTAAAACCAACATAGTGAGTAGCATACAGCAAGTTAACTAAAATAATTTCAAGAAGCACATATGTCCTACAAATATTTAAAAGTATTGATTATTATCCTTTACATAAATAATTCATATTAACCATTTTTCTGATATTTTTTTAAAAACAATATCAAATCTTAATATTTTTTATGCAATTCAATATGAGAGATTTTATAAGGTAAATTTCTTTCTACAATTACATCCGATATAATATTTCAAGACATTTGCACCATCAGACATATTTTGATCTGTGTATATAAACTACAGAATTATATATTTCCAATTTAAGAAGCGAACAAATAAAGCTAGTTTTCAAATTTTTGTGTTGCCATCTTGTTCTATTTTTAGGGCAGTTCCTTTTGTTTCTGATTGGATGGTTTTTAATCAATACATTTTCAAGAAAAGAAGGCTCGTGTTCCTCTGTCCCTCTATAATTTCTTTATTAGTAGACGTGCTAATTTCCTATGCATTCTTTCTAAATGTAAATAATGATGCCAGTATAAAAAAAGTATTGTAAATAAATAATAATGTAATATAAATACATTTTATATAAGTAAATAAATGTTTACAAATACACATTATATACAAGTAAATAATAAGGTCAGAAATTAATCGCATTTTACAGTTTTCAAAATACTAAGCTATTGATTTAAATCTTGTTTATCTCCCGATTATATCTGATAATAATTATTCTGAAAGTCAAAATTGTTTCACTACCACTTTTAATCCTTAATATTTCTTATACATGGGCATGGGGCAGAGCATGAACAGTTCATCGATTCGATTTTTTTTCTTTTCTGATTTTTAAAAAATTTGTTAAATGGAGAAAAATTCTTATTTTTTGAAAAATTTTTTTTCTTTATTTGATTAAAGTTATCACAGAAAGTGGAGAATGAAAAACAATTCATGAAAAAGACATTAATAATTTTATTTTTAATGTATAAATAATATTTCTTCAATAAAGCTTTCAGATCTTGTTATAGTACTTTTGAAATATTTTAAAAATATGTTCATGTTTTTATATTTTGCTATGATCACAATGAAAATATTCATCGCATCTCAAATCTTATTAAAATTTGAAGAAAATATTTTAACATCATTGATATATGCATCCATTTGAGTTTGACTTTTTTTTCTCTTTCTTAGTTTCAGAGAAACTTTTTTGCCATGTTTTACTTTTTTTAATAAAATTTTTCATGTTTTCACAATAAATGCTTAGTAAAAAATGCATTGATTAGATATCTTTTTTAAAAACCCATATTTGAAAATATGTTTTTCTAATGTAAGAAAGCTGCGAAAGAATTTTCAATGCAACAAATAAAAAATTAATGTGCAAAAAATGATTCACATTTTAAAAATACTAAAAAATTAAATCTGCGAAAAATGCACAAACAAAATATCTTACTGATATCTTTTTTTTAATTTTAATATTCATAGTTTAATCTTTGCTTTTTATATTTAAGCTGCATTATTATTAAATGTTTTTTGGAACACATTTCAACGTAATTTAAGTAATTGATTTGGGAAGATTTTTGCCACTCAACGTCCTCTAATTTTTGAAAAATGTAATTGTGTATATATATATATATATATATATAAGTTCTCTATTAGATGATGCAATGGAAATATTATTTGTGTAAATGTTCTTACAACAAAACAAAATGTGGTTGCACCAGCGTAATTCTTTCAACCGAGCCCAGAGTTGGCCCCTCTCAGTTAAATGAGAGCAGCCGGGTGGAAGATTCTATTCGCCAGGCGCCTCGTAATTTTCAACAGCGGTCAGAGGAGGAGGTCACTCAATCAGACTTCTACATCAGAAACGAACACATCAGAAACAATTTGGGTGTCCTTCCCCTATCTAGATACGTCCAATTCCTTGCTTTTCGCTTCTACAACAAACTTTATGAAATTGATAACTCTGAAATTCAAGCAATTGAAAACTACAGTCCCTATGAACTTTCCAATTTCCACAGACCAAGGGCGGTTCTGCGGGCTAAACCACATTCAAACTTATCTATTTGCCTCCCAAAAAGTAGAAATAAATAATTTCTTCTTCTTATACTTAAAAAAAAAATAAAGAAAGAAAGAAAAGGAAAAAATTTTTATTTATATATATGCATATTTTTTTTTAGTTTATTTTTTTATGTGTATATATGTGTATATAATAGAATAAAAAAATATTTTGTCTTTATCTAGTTATATTAATACTATATATATAACTGTAATTAAAAAAATTTTTTTTGCACTCTTGTTTGTAATGTGTATTCAAATTTTTCTTTTTTATATTTATTCAATCTCATGCAAAGAACTTTCGTTGGGAGCATTTTAACCTAAGCAAAATATTTTCTTAAATCTTTTGTGTTTAAATAACCTTATGTTTTGAAATCATTATGTTAATCTCAACTGAAGTTAGGTGCAAAAAAATTTCTTAGGAACAGAAGGTACATGGCCATTTAGGCTAGGAACCTAATAAACACTAGATCCACTTGAGCAGGCCACCCTCCTCGCAAATATTATAGGGCAACCCAGCGAAAGGACTTCGAACGTGGACACAGCGCCTACCCACGGAACTCCAGCAGTTTAGTGGGGGAGGTCACCCTCCTAATCAGTATCAGCGGCCGGAGATTGCTGATTTTAATGGCAAGCGGAGTGAAACCGCTGAGTTTCCAAATTAAAAGTAGGGACCAAGCAGAAGTCCAGAATACTTGATCTGCCACTCCCAGAGGTATTGGGGATATTCTTCGGATATATTGGGGATATCTTCATATGGAGGATATTGCAACCCTCCGACCTTTTTTTTAACGTGTAACTCCTTCGTATTATTATTTATTTCAGAAGAAAATATATAATAATACAAAATCAGTAAATTTGGGGAAACTAAAATTGTTTGCGTAAAAATACATCGTCACAATAAATTATAAATGGAACACATAACAAAATTTAATGGTAAATCTTTTAGACCATAATAATTTGTAAAAAAAGATACATTTAATCTTTTAATTGTAATAGTCAGAGTTTATAGTGAATATTCTCCAAATTAAGAACACTGCATGAATGAGAGAGAGAGAGAGAGAGTGTGTACATATTCTGCCATTGGCGCGAGATCTTCTAACGGAAGTGGGCTACTTCAGAATAATTCGTGAAGTTTCGTTAAAAATTAAGGTAGGGAAATTTCCCTTTTCAGGGTTCCAAAAATTGTTCAAAAACCGTGACCAACGAGGCACTGAACAATAATATGCTTTAGAACAACACGAATTGCGTAATTCCAATCTCAATGAAACGAGGACGATACACAACGAGGTATATTAAGAATATTTCTCTTCTTATAAAGAAACAACCGCAAAGAAATTCTCTAAATCCTACGACGCAAATGAACCAAATCTATGGATTGCTTGACACTTCTCGAGCGCCGATCCGTAGATGAGGGGCTCCAGTTATCTACAACGTGACGAACTTAAGAGGAATTTAATTGGAATTTTGGTAAACCTCAAAACTTATATATTTTTCTTTTTGAAGTTATCTTAAAGTTATATTTGGGCACATTTTTAAGTTCTGTTTGAAAATGTTTTCTAGATGTCTGAAAATTTTCTTTTAGAATTCTATTCAAAAGCCTACAGAATTCGGTTTGAACAATGTGTCAGAATTCTAACCTGAAGTTCAGTATAGAATTCTGTTCTTAAGTACAGTTTGAAGAATTAAATTTTCTTTTAGAATTTCGTTCGGAAGCTTTCAGAACTCTATTCTGAAGTTCAGTTCCGAATTTTATTTGCAAAAATAAATTATGTATAACCATGAAACAGTGAATTTAGGTTGATGAAAATTAAATAATGATTTGCAATGTAATTAAACATCACACAAAACATGCACCGGTCTCTAGAATGTTTACTGAGAAACATATAACAGACATCCTGAAATAGTATTTTTCAACTAACAAGCATTGAAATTTTTCATAAATACCATCAGGTTAAAAAAAGATTCTGACTCGCATTATTTCCAAAATGATAAGTCGTGTTGAATCTCTTGAAGCTTCTGTAGCATTACTCTCTGTTTACTATATATACAGGAAATGAATTATTTACTCCCATTTTTTTTACGTCAAGTTTAAAATTATAGTAAGCAGCGAAATGAAAAAAATTGTTATGTATCTATAGCATCATTGTTTAATAATTATTTACATATCGTGTTATATGAATAATCTTTAAAATTCAATTCATTAGTTAAAACATGAATTGAAATGAAACAAATTTTTCAGAATGGAAACGAAAGTCTGTGATTTGATTCATTAATTAGAAAACCTAAATAAAAAAATAAAAGAACTGGGAAACACATTTGATGGTATGTATTCCACTTTTTAACAATTAAAGTAGTTGTAAAGCCTTTGATAATTCACTCTGCATACTAGCTTCCAGTAAAATTATTTTATAATTAGACATTCAGAATCACGCACCACAAGGGAGGAAAATTCTCAAGCATCTCTCAAAAGATATGCAAAATGGTGACTAGGATTGAATTCTCATAGCCCCCACTGGACCATGATGAGCTTATTTATTGACGTATTTCGGTTGCTTTATGTACAATCTTTCTTACCCTAGATGGCATTCATCATTTTTATAAAATCTTTAGCTAAATATTTCCAATATTTCGCACAAAAATAGCCAAATTGGTACAATTTTTTTTATCTGTTTATAGAAGTTTAGATTGCCGTAGTGGAACGATATCATTTCTGAGTAAAAAAATATAGGAGTCCAATATCAGACATCACGCAAGAATATATGTAATACATATTCCTCTATTTAATGAACTGAATATCTTGATCCTTTGGGCATATCTTTCCAGTAACTGGAATGGGAAAAGAGTTATTCCCGAATAACGAAAGTTGCTATTATGACACCAGTTATAGCCAGTAAGTTTTCTGGTATATTAGTCTCATTAAATTAATTCTTTACCTTGAACCTGGAAAATAATCTGAAATTCAAAATTACTAGCTATTACAACAGGCCTAAGCATAATTTACAAGACCAAGAAATTATAGAAATTCTACCTGCAAATATTCCTACAATTGCAGGAGGTGACTTTAACGGCAAGAACATCACCTGGAGATGCAACACTACTAATAAAAATGGAATTAAATTATTAGAAATAGCCTAAAATCATAATTTAAAAATAATTGCCCTCATCGAACCTACGCACGTCCACTATACACACCAAGGAGACATCTTGGACATTTTCCTTACAAATACCAGCTTCCCACTATCAGCACAGACTATCTATGATCTCTCTTCTGAACACTCTCCAGTTCCAGGACTGAGTTCTTGGCTGCCTGAAAATATAGAAAAATATTGCAAATAAACTTTTATTTGAGCTAACTGGCAACTCTATTATAATATTCTTCAAGATCAAGTTAACAAAGAAAATCAATCATTAATCAACAATAATCAACCTAATAGTAATAATAATCAAGAAATTAAAAATAAAATAGATAATGATATAAATTTATTCAATGAAAATATCAATCATGCAAAAGAAATAGTAACCCACATAAAATTAAATACCACGAAAATTACTTAAAATTACCAAATAGCATAAGAGAAACCATAAAAAAAAGAAATTGCATCAGGAAGCAATTTCATAAAACCTTGAACCCACGACTCAAAACCACAGTCAACAAACTTAATAAGAAAATTAAAATGCACAGACTACAGGACTAAACAATGGCAAGATAAAATAGAAAGTCTTAGCACAGAAAAGAACTCTATATGGAAATTTGCAAAACAATTAAGAAGAAAAACAACAACTAATCATTGCATTAATGGCCAAAATGGATCACTTTATACAAACTATGAAAAACTGAACATCTTTGCTTATACAATATTTCTACAATTTCAACAAAGTCACAGATGAGTCCTTCACCAATAATATTCTTTTATTCATAACCATATGCAAGCTAATATTCCTCATAATACCATTACACCAACGAATGATGATGAAATAATTAAAATTATTAACAATCTAAAGACCAAAAAAGTCCCAGGATAAAACGATATTACCTACAATATGATCAAATATTTACCTTTGGAATTTATTCGCAAACGCATTAATATTTATAATAACTGCCTTAAAATATCATATTTTCCTACAATCTAAAAAACTGCTACCATAATTCTTTTCCCAAAGCCTGGAAAAGATCCCAGAATACTTGAAAACTACAGACCTATCAGCCTGCTTCCAGTTTTAGGAAAAATATCTGAAAAAATAATTTACAATAGAAATAAATGTTATCTTCACCTAAATCCGAATGAACAATATGGCTTCAGAAACAACTTATCTCAACTGTAAAACAACTTATAAGAATTACTGAGAATATTGGTCAAAATATTCATCGCAATGTGTACATAACTATGGTCATGCTCGACGTAGCAAAAACATTCGATAGAGAATGGCACGAAGGCCTACTATATAAAGTCATAAAACTCAACATATAAACACTGATATAAAATTACTCATCACCTCATATCTAATTCATCGCTTCTTCCATATTATATACAATAATGAAAACTCTATAACTCTGAACATCAAAGCTGGAGTCCCCCAAGGTAACATCCTGGGCCCAATCTTATACCTATTTTTCACCCATGATTTCCCGGTTTGGACAATAACTCAATTCAAATTGCTTTCTACGCAAATTACAGATATTATAGCTGATTCTATGAGGCCGAATAATGCTATTCATAAACTTTAAAATGCGTTAACATCGAAAACTGGTGCAGTAAATGGAGAATAAATATAAATGCTGATAAATCCCAACTTGTAGTATTTAATAGAAAAAAGAGAAATAAAATTAAATTACTTCAACATAAACTCTACCTATTCGATAAAATCATTCCGGAAGTGAAAACCACTAAATATCTTGGATTAACATTTACTACTCAACTTATATGGACTCCACATATCAATAACGTTGTTAAAAAAGCCAATCAAGCTTACGGATGCCTATATATATATATATATATATATATATATATATATATATATATATATATATATATGTATATATATATATATATATATATATATTCAACAAAGACACAAACACTAACTTAGAGTGTTTCAATATAAAATGCTTAGAAAAATTACGAAGGCGCCCTACTGTATTCGCAATAAAAACATTTCAAAAGATCAGAAAATTGTTGATATTCTAGAGCATATTGCTAACCTCAATAAAAAATTTCTATGATAAAGGAATTAACAACACAGAAGGTGCATTTAATCAAGTGTTTGCTATGAGTATCTCATAGAAGACTGTAAATATAGGAAAATCGCCAGACATTATTTAGAGGAATATATTTAATATAATTTTTGTATATGTAGTGTATTATTTAAACTTATATACATATTACTCTTATTTTCTTTAATTCTCTTCATTTATTCAGGATTATTTATTATTTTTTCTATATTCACTCTGTATATAATAAATTTTATTTCATTTTTATTATTTCCTCTATTTTCAAATAGAATAAAAATCTTCAACTCATTGCTCCGCCCCAGAGCTCTCTGCTGATTGGCTCTCACCGCCAAGACTCGGTTCCTCACGCTTCAAGTCCAGCGTTCCCTGTCAGTACCGCAATGTCTTCCTTCAAGGACTTATCACAGATGAAAGTAAAGGCCTGCTCCACAGGCCGACACTTCGTAATCGAAAAGAGATCCAAGATTTTTATCTTGATTTTCTGTGCATCTCCAATTGCATTTTCTTTATTTATAAGTAATACATAAATCGCAAGATAAATTCTTCAAAAATCGAAGTTGCTGTTATTTGGTGGGGAAAAGGAGTTATTCACCATGCTGTAGATTTCGTGTCCAATACTAGACATTGTCCGAGGCCATGGTGGCCTGGTTGGTTAGGGCATTGTTCTCAGTATCGGAAGGTAGTGAGTTCGAATCTTGACTTAAACTAAGATTCGTCATGTTCGCTAGTGGCAACTGGGGCACATTAAAACCGGGTGTTGTTGCAATGTCCTCCAAGTGAAATGATACCTTTGGGAGTGGCAGGACAAGTATTGGGTGTCCCTGCTTCAAAATCACGAAGACTCCACCCGGCTGCCTCTATCTAACTGGTAGAGCCCAACTGAGGGCTCGGTACAGGGCAGCATGCTGCTGAAAACAACAACACATTGTCCAAGACTATCCTTGTACATTGACATCGATAAATGAACAGAGTGCCTCACTCTCCTGTACATTTTAAATTTCCGTTCCATTCTTTATTTAAAACACGGAAACCGCTAGGGAAGTTAGATGTTAGGCATGCGCAAATATGAATAGGATTCTGGAGTCAGGAAAGATTCTGTTCCAAAACCTCCAAGGACTGTTGACTGTAAGATCATTGAATGGTCCCTCTACTGGTTCGGAGAGGGGTTTGCCGCCATAGGTGTCGGTCTCATTATGAGACCTTAATGTTAAACTGCGAGATTGTTGTTGCATTCAACTGAATCAGAAAAGTGTAGCGAAATGGTTAATCAATAATATATTATGGTGAGAGCAGTAAAAATTTCCTTTGCATTCCTTACGTTTCATTAATTTAAAATTTTTTTATATGATAATAATTAAGAAGGGAAAATGTGACTTTCAAATGAATGAATGCTTTGTATTCCTGTTCGATATTTCTGAGAGCTTACTACATAAAACTATTCCTTAAGGAGATAATAAAGCATTCTCTGCCATACTGTTTTAGAATGATAATGAGTAAACGCATGTATTTAAGCGCCTCATTTCATCGCAAATATTGCTTAGGATGTTCCTTATTCAGCATTTTCTACACAAACAAGGAAGGGGGAAACTGCTCATTGATTGCACGCAGAGCGATCATCGCATTCATTACAAGTCCTTCTGTGAGCATGAAGGGCGCTCAATTGCTCGTCCTGACTTTTGTGGCTCTGCTTCGCACAGCAAACAGCGCTTCCGATATTAAATATGCGATCGACGAGCGCAACTTGCTGGAGACGTGGAAGGAGATGGACAGGGAGGTGACGAAGATGACCAACTCTGCCATCAAAATGCTTCTGCCGCAGTTGCTGGAAATCGTCAATGAGCTGAATCTGTCTTCGCAGTGCACCAAGGAGAGCATGCAGATCATTTCGGGAGTGCGCCGCCTCAAGATATGGGCAGTCAAATGTAAGTCCAACCTTGACTCGGATTTTAAATTTGTTTAGTAAAGATTGTATTCTTGATTGTATTCTTAAGATTGTATATATATATATATATATATATATATATATATATATATATATATATATATATATATATATACACCGAAGTTTATTTCCTTTAAAACTGTAAATGTTTTGAAATAGTGTATGAAGTATACTTATTTGTACAGATATCCGCTTCAATTTGATGCAGTCGTCATATAATATATTTAGTAAATCACTTTTAGCCATGCAAAAATGGTAACACAGAACGTGAATGCCGCCCAATTTCTCTAGTGGTCAGCGTGCCTGATTGCGGATAGGGAGGTCCTGGGTTCGAATCCCGCTTCCGGCATGGTTTTACTTTCTCTATCTATCCTTTGTCCTTTCCTTGCATGAATGAGGTGTGAATGGTTGCCTACCCTATAAACGGGTCCCTATGGCATATGTGTACTGAAGAAGCCGGATTCCACACCATAACAGGGTTCAGTTGGAAAAGTGGAGCAGCGCACCCCACAATGCCAGCTTAGCTGGCACCAAACAACAACTATTAAATATTTCTGTAACGATTTCATGGTTTACTTCTTTTACTTTTACCATTTAATTATATTGGTTTCTGAGCTATTAAATTTATGTGTGTGTATTCATTCTTAAGTGTGCGTGTTCTTGGAGAGAGAATATGCACACGCACTCTGCACTTATCTTTCACAGAAAATAATCTCATTTTTTATTATTCTATAACTGTCTTTCCCAAAGTGGGCGATAACGCTCCCTTGTGGGCGTTTGAAACCTAGAAGGGGGCGTTAAGGGGCCCAGAAAAAAATGGGGGCGTTGACGTGGGTTAGGGGGTGATGGTAGATTTGTAATTTGATTTACTTTATATTTTAAATTTCACTAAAATTAAAACCTACCTACTACAAAACAACGAATACTTTAATGTCAACATAGCAATATCACCTCAGCTGGAAGAAGAACTTATAGAACTGACAACGAACAAGTAAATAAAAATTTAATTTAAAAATGGCTACCAACAATTTTGGCTACAAAAGTTAATTCCGCAGTTGTACCTTGAATTGTGATCGATCGTTCAACAATTTTTGATATCATTCCCATCGTCATATTTGTATGAACGTGGATTTAGCGCTGTGACAACGCTTCTTACTAAAAAGAGAAATCATTTGCTAGTTACCAAACGCTGTGATTTACGACTTTGAGTAAAATCGAACCTGATATCAACAATCTTGTTAAAAATCATCAAATTCATCCATCCCATTAGATTAGTTTAAAAACTAAAATTGATTACCTATCTACATTGTTTCTTTTAATTTGATTAAAATCTATTATTAATATTATAAAGTTGCGTTTTAATTACTCTCACTGGAAAAAATTTCTAGTTTAGAATGTAAGTTTAAACACCAGAACCGACTAATATAGCACACTATAACTAAATTAATTAAGGTAATGAAATTGTGGTTTTTAAGTTTTAGGAGTGTATAAAAATGGGGGAGGGGGTGATGAAAAGTAATTGATTTTCAAAGGGGGCGGTAGAAGAAATAAGTTTGAGAACCACTGTTCTATAATCTAAAACAAATTTATTTCTGCAAATGTATTTTTAAGCAGTTCATAGTGATATACTCAAATAAAAAACTTGTAGTTAATATAAACATTTTTGCAAGAACTGTACCGTAAGATTTCTTCTGATTTTTTTCATGAAAACCTTCAATTGTCCCTTTATTATAGCCTATTTTAAATTTTATGATCATCATAATATAAATCCCAAATGCCTTGTGATAATTCTGATTAAAATTTAAATCTGATAATACACGCTAATTATTGTTAATTTTACTAAATATAATTAAAAGTACATGCAGAACAAATTAAAAAAATATGTCCATCATAAAACTAAATTGTGTATCCATTAATATCCCATGCTCTTTTTTGTTCATTAGACATTATATATGATGTAATACATATTTTTCAAGCAAAGAAAGAGCAAGTATGATTTTCTTTACTAAGGATATCTTACGAAGAATTTTAAAGTATTATTGCATAAATAATTATCATAAATGTTCATTAAGATGAAATATTTCTGAATATTAGTATTGAAGTATTCGAAGTAATGGAGAATCAAAAATTGATTTCAATGTATGTAAACCTTTCCAATTGAGTAATTTTCTCAGACTCTGCCGAACAGAAAAGTCCAAAATCATCTTCTAATCATGATTCCATAAATTTTTTCACGACACACAAAACTCTTTCTAAATGTGATTAAAATTTCAGATTGTGATAATTATTTTAATTATTTCACAATATTATATGTATTAATACACGCAATAAAAGTTTTAAAATAATCATTTCTCACTTCTTTTTTAACTAATACTGGTTCTCAAAGAATGAATCTTATCTATTATTATACTTCATAAGAATTTAATATCATAAAAATGGAGGAACTTATATTTTTTTATAAAAAAGTCATAAAATTTTAGTTTTAAAAACGGTAAGTTTTAACTTTAAGTAACTTAGGAATAGGAATTTGAATTTAATTATTTAGGTTATAATGAAAATATCTAAAGCAAATTCCAGGCATAAAAGGAATTTGAAAGAAACTATAAAAAAAAGTGATAATATATATCAATATTTTGTGCATTTTTTGCCATATTTACAATTGTTCAATAATTGCTGTAATTTTAATTTTTAAAATCATCTCTACTCTAAGAAGATTAAGGAATGATTTTTAAATTTGATATTGACATTTTCATTACAGAAGATAACACAGTAATTTATTTCGCATAAATAATATTTTTTGACAATGAAGACTGGAGCTTAAAATCGAAAACAATTTACTTATATTTCTAAATTAACACATCTTTTACATTTTTCAAAAACTTACTGAAGATATGTATTTAACAATTGACTCACAAAGTCTGCTTAAAACAAAGTTTTAAAATATTATGATTACGTAAACATCATTGGAATAATCATAACTGTGAATTTCTGGGAATCATTCTTCACCGCTCAATCCAGATCGATTTTTAAAAATAATTCTTCATATAGCTTCACAAAAAAATTGAAACAATAATAAACATAAAATACTTGGTTCTGGATATCACAATTATCGAAATTTTTATTTGTTAACTGCTCTAAATAAGAAATACAGCCTAAGGCAGAAAGTTCAAACTAAGTGATATTCGGAAAATGTATGCGACATTAGTTGTGACGTATTTTGACATAAAAAAAGACCATTATTAATGTTTCTGAAATAAATTGTTGGAAAATTGCAAAGTGAATGTTAATTTTAATAATTGAAAGACTAAATAACGAGATTATAATTTTGAATACATATAACACACGCAGAGAAATTATATTAAGAAATACAAAAAGGTTTGTGATTTCGATCTCATAAAATTGAAATTCTATACATGTATTTTTGATGAAAAGCCATTGAGTGGAAACAATTGCCTCGGGCCTATTTACGTAATCGAATCTCTCTAGAAAAAACTTCATTATTTGGATACATTTGAAATATTTTGCTATTCTTGAAGAGTTGAAGAAAACTATTCAAAAATAAAATTGTTTTCGAACTTTGGGAATGTTTACAATTCGAAGAGAAATCAATTTTTTTATTGAGCTTTGAATTATATTTGGGATCAAAATGCTATAGTTTCGATTTGAGGACTTAAATTTCAATTAATTTTGTAAACTTATAAAATCGGTTCAAACAATAAAATGATTGGCACAAGGTTCCAAATTTGAATAAGCAGAATTTCAAATAAGGAGTTTCAAATTTTAAATTCACTTATTTTTTAATTTGAATAGATGAGTCCTTGAATAATTCTACTTGTTCTTGCCCACCTGTTGGACTCACCAGTTTTACTAGTGTCATTTCACGTGCACTTAAAATCCATAAAATAATAAGAAATAGAATATAAGTCAATAAAACAAAACAGAAGAAAGATCACCTCTGATGATTAAATTTCAATATTCTAGAATGATTTCAATTTTTCCTTTTTATATTTTTAACTCATGCAAGCATAGAATTTATGATTAGAAATGACACACTTGAAATAAATTCAAAGGTACCCGGGAGCTTTCAAGAGTCAGATGGTCATCACCAGAGGGCACTTGAGATCCGAGTCCTGTTCCAATGCGGCTGCTGACCTTATTCCCGGCCTTTCCAGAACTGATTCAGCGTTGCTGAATACCGGAGATATGCAGTGAAAACAACCACAAATATAAAGATTTTAGCTGTTTGTTACAAAAGTAGTATAAATTATCCATTCAGTTTTTTCCCTCACAGACTGAAAAGAATATTATTAAGATTTACGTTTAGCGATGTGTTTATAAGCGAAAATGATCGTGAGATAATATATAAGTTCAATAGGAGCAAACATGAGCGGCACTCAACGGTCATTTTTGGGACACGAGGGAAAAATACACCAGAAACTATAGTTAAAAGTTGATTCTGAACCACTACGCTTATGGTGGGGATCGAACTCATGAACTATTGAACCATAAGGCAGAACGGAATATATTACAAATAGGATCGCATAAACTGAATTGACCACCTAATATTAATCCTACCACCTCTGCATTCATTTCTATAATGTTCCACTAACACATTCCTGGGTGTCCTGCATTTTAAGATCTCTGGCTCAGATCGGGGGAACTCCCCCCTCGACTTCGAATTAGAGAAAACAAGATTTTCATGATTGAATGGACATGGTTAGCTAAAATTCCTCCATTTTCTCTCCCGAGATTTTATTTTTCCTGAGTTGGAATAGCAAACATTCCTAGTACGCTGCCTGTACAAAGAGAGATTCAACTGCATGATTTATGCTTATAATAAGACAATCTTTCTTCAACAAACAGAGTCTTTCAATGTGCATCGTTGTCTTGTGGAGAAATGTGTTGAAGATGATTCGTTTCACCAAACAACAGTCTTTCGACAAGCTTTTAAGGTGTGGCAGGATTGTCAAGGACATATGTCTTTAACAATAGCGTGTTCTGCCATAAAAGTTTTGTTTTTGAACTCTGTTCTGTCAAAAAGGTTTTGTTCGCCTATCTGCAAATATCAGTGCAGGTGAATCCAGGTGCTGATTAATATATGTGCACCCTTTGGCTACAGTTGTTTTCTTTGTAGATATTCTTGTCTAATACCCATTAGGTTCTTACACCCAGTTTCCTATTATTTTGCTTTGCCGAACTTATGCTGCTAGCCAATGTAAATGCTGTTATCACTTTTGACACTGCACTTCTAGCAATGGCTAAAGCTGGGATGTTTTGGTCACATTAGCTTTAAAATGTGGGATATTTACACTTTAGCCAATTTGAACGTCAATTATATTTGAAATTTTATGTTTTTATAAGAATTTTAGAGTTATACAATTTTGCTACAGACTGATTGTTTTTGAAAGCACCACCTATCCGTAATTATCAGCGCAGAATGATACAGATACAGTTGCAGAATGATAAAATTTACTTCAATAATTTTATTAAAGAGATTAATGAATAAGATTAATGTTTAACAAGCTTATTTTGAATGCCACTTTTACTATATATACATATATATGTTGTATTCTCTGGCTTTTGTAAATTAACTTTTTCCTGGCTGGAAGTCCCTTCTTATATATCATTGTCCCATTAGATTGTACCCCTTACTATTCCCTACTATACTATGCTAGAGACTGCAGCTTGTTTGTTTGTCGTTCAACGGTCATTTTTTGCACACGAGGGCTAATTAGACCGGAACCTATGGCTTAAAGTGGATTCCGACCCACTACAAACATCCATGCCCAAGGTGGTATTCGAACCCACGAACTGTTGAACCGAAGGCAAGAGCGCTAACCATTCGGCTGCCAGCTCGGCCTAGAGACTGCAGCTGAAGTAATGAAAATCCAATGAAAGCTCTCGGACTGGAAACGACTCCTGTAACACGAATCTGGATGAAAAATAACACCGAAAAAGTGAACTCAACAGGTTTTCGAAGTCTTCAAAATAGGCCGGCCTACGGATAGAATTTCCCTTCCGTAAGTCGAGGTTTTTTTAATATAAATTATTTTTACAACCAGTAGGTTTTTTATTGTAATTGTGTGTTATTATGATACCACTTACTAGCTTCATCAATTAGTGTAAATAATGAATAAGACGTGGGTACTTAACCATGCTGTTTTATGTAACTACCAAACACACACTATATATATATACATATCCAGGCGACTAACAAAACAAATTGTAAAAGTGATTGGACGACATCAAAGTTTCCCTGATTTATTGTTTAGTGAAACTCTTACAGAAAGTGCTCGAAATGCTGGCACGGAAACCGTTGACACAAGCGATTGACAAGAGCGTTGAGCAAGTTGACAAGGTAAAAACCCTCTCAAACGGTGCTGTTGTCGAGATAACTTTGCCCGCTTTCCTTTTCTGCCTCTCTGTGGCTGTGTTTTGTATGGCAACCATTGCTCCTCTGGATGACTATTATCAGCCTATTAAACTATTTAGAATCACTTTCTATAACTATATATACATAACTATATTATATATATATATATATATATATATATATATATATATATATATATATATATATATTTGGCAGATTCTCGTTTTACAAACCTCTAATTTACGAACACTGACGATGTAGCGAACTAGTGGCAGGTATCTAATATGGATACCTGCCACTAGTCTAGACGCAATGATTTTTAATTCCCCATTATGAACTAAAATATTGAAAAATCTCTCTTTGAAGATTCATTTTTCTGCCTTTTTCGTTAATTTTTCATTTATTTTTCAACTGCTGTTAACAGTGGTTGTTTCTTTCATTCCAGTTGACATCATGCTGCATCATTTTATTACAATTCTCATTGGTTTAAAATATCCATGACTTCAAATAACGTTTAATATACATCACACATAATTAAGTAGGACATGGTATTCAGGCGGATTCGTCTATCCAATCTGTCGATGAATTTGTAGCCTGCCTCCAAATCGTATTCTTCGAGCGGAAGCAAGCAAGGCGAAGTTCACCATGGAACATCTGAAAATAGTGCCGAAGTTCATTTTGTTAATAAGACGATTTTTCCTGCACAGACCAAAGCATCCGTTTGAAAAGCTGTTTTCCATTGGTTCAGACCATTAACATGTTGACAATAGAACAGAATAGAAGGCTTAATCCAAATATCCGCACCGCGATGGATTGGGTGACATGAATATTCGGACTGTATGTTTATGTATTTACATTTTGAGTTTCGTAATTTTTTTGACTATGAAACACTCGCATGTGCTGATGGTTATGAATCACATTAAATTTGTCGTTGGCGGCATTTTTGAAAATCATGCCAAACATGCTACGTATCTATGATTTTACCGAAGAAAAAGTAAAATGAAAAAGACAAGAGAAACATCCCTTTTATGGAATGTTTATGTCCCTTAAACATTCTTTTTTTTAAATCGGAAAGGACAATTTCAATTTTTAAAAATTCTATTAATGAATATTATTCTAAATTAATAATTGCAATATTTGTAAACAATGGAACTAGTAAGGTATATCCCCCAATCGGCGAACTCTGTCACTTTTTTTCGTTGTCAAATAATTTAAACGCTGTTGCTACTTAAAAAAACCACATATATGACGCAAAAATGATATAAAACACGAGGGAAAAAAAACCAAATCTGGCAACAAAAAAATCCGAAAAGCAACATAAAGTCAACTTACCAACACACTAATCAAACCAAAGGGCGACAGGTTTGGCGAGAAATCTCTTGGGGATATATATCATACTTATACTTAATCAACTTTTTTTTAAATCTTAAGATTAATGCCTTGCTTACGCCAAAATTAAATTTTGTTAACTAGTAATCGTTATCCCTCATTTATTTTAAATATATTTTTTTCATTCATTTTCTATTTTATGGTTGAGAAACACTGATCAAGAAACTTGGAAGGGATTACGATTCTCCAATAAAAACCAAGTTTTTATTGGAGAATCGTAATCCCTTCAATATGTGTTTAACTAACTTCACAGCTGATGTTTGAATGATCATTTTTCCCGCAGTCCCTCAAACTCTAACTCATGAGTTACAGTTCATGCGATCAATAACCTCAAATGCAAGAAATCCTTTTGGCTTGATCCTTACAAAATTGTCATTCCAGTCGCAATGCATTTGACAATTTATGCTAATAATGATTTTTTTTTCGCCAAAAAACGTTATCATTTCATGGTGGCGTGTATAACACCGTATCTGAAGAAAATTCAAAACATTTACTTTATCACTTGAGTGAATATGAGTTACCCTTCCATGAATTTGGTCAAAGAAACCCATTTTTGCCTGTCTCAGGAAACTTTGAACGTGGACTGAGATGTAGTTAGGTTGATTTATTTATTTTTTATTTATTACATTACATGTATTCAGACTTGTATGCTTGATTCTTGAGATCCGCTTGTAAGTCTTCGTAGATAATAGGACAAATAGCACAATGAAAGATGCAGAACTACAGAAGAATAACAAAGAAAACACCCAGGGCCACTGTGGGAATCGAACCCACACTCCTACGCTCTCAAGCGATTAGCGGAGTGATACTTTGACCACTCAGCCATTGATTTATTTAGAATATTATGAATGTGAATGTAAATGATTTTCAGAAATTTTAAACGAAAAGTAAGTAACGTAGCCTGAAATCATTGGCAAAAATAGCAAATAAATAGCTAACAAGATTGAGGATTGATTTTTTTTCAGAAAAACAAAAATTGCGGGTAAATGTTGATGTTGAAGTCCCGATATTTTTCGAAGCGATTTTCAATTCGGAAAATAAGTGATTACTTTGCCTGATTTTTCAACAATAAAAAGTAAATAAAAATTGTTTTTAAGCATGAATTTCACTTTGCATCCATTCAGTTTATTAAATCAATCTTTCCAATAGTATTATTTAAACTATTTCTAATACTTTTTTTTGTATTAAAAGAGAAAAATTTGATGTAAAAAAGAAAAAAAGTTAATTTTAAGCCCTACAATTATTTCTCCATTGTACGAAATTTTGATTTTACAATGTCTTACGAATTCGTAAACCCATGCTTCTACTGCATGCATATTTTACTTAAATAACATATTTTATATTTATGAATTAAAATAAAAATAAATGAGATTATAATATTTTTTTACTTAAAAGTTTTAAGATTAAAAAAATATCATTTATATTTCTAAATTAATTTCTATAAAGGATGATCCATTCATTTATTAAAAATCCCTAGTTTGAAAATACTATTAAAACTACTTTTTATAAAAATCAGTATATTTAATGAATGCCTTCATTGCAATAATGCTTTTGAATTTTTGTCTTGTCTCTTATGATTCTCAAGAATTTTCTGATGGATTAAAATTTATATTTCATTTTATTATTATTATACTTAAAAATACTCAAAAAAATACAATTAAAATGTTATGTTTCGTGAAAAAATTTTCGATTCATTATTTTTAATTTGTTTATAAATGAAAATGATTCGATTTTTTTTATGTTTAAAACTTTTTTGCTTCCAGTTGTGGATTCTAGTTCTAAAATGGTCGATGGTTTATTATCTGGAACAATTACTTCTTTTGGCGCTTATCAGCAATGTCTGGACATCGTCTCTCCAACAAAAGATGCCAAGAAATCCCCAATACGAGGCCAATACTGTCAAATCGACGTCGAACCTCCCCTTCCGAAAAAGTCAAAGATCTACAAGTATGATGACGAAATAGACGAGTTGCAAAACTTTACAGGATCGGTAAGCTATCAGGCACAAAAAAATTAAAAAATATGCATCCCCCAATCAATTGTGCACTTACTGTTGACAACATTTAAAATCATGTTAAATTTTTTTATGTTAAATAACGAAGAATATTTAAAAATATAGAATACAACATGCAAAAATTTTTCAATAATGATTGATAAAATTTATGTTAAAAATTATGGTTTTAATATTTCCATTAAGTTTACGAAAAATAATATTTTTATGATGGAGGAGTAACTAAATGCTTTGTTGTTATGAAATATTCTGCCTGAGAAGCGGGACAAGTCTGATTAAAACTCATCTAAAGCAAACTAAGCTTTCTTTAGCTCCCTCGCTTACTTTTCAATCATGTTTCAATTTTACGTCAAAACGAGTAAAATCTTTGACACATCATAAAGAAAACTAAAAAATTTAAATGTAATTGTATGTAGCTGCACTAAATGCTGAAATTTCTATGAAATTTATTTTGAAAAAAAATTTATTTTTTACAATCACCTATAAGATTTTCAAGTTTAATCTCTTTTAAGCACAGTAGTGTTTGCTATGGGAGAATGCTCTTGCTTCTAATTGGTACTGTACAAGCAACTTTTACAAAGCGTAACTTGTAAGATATGGAATCGATATTAAAAACCAAGTTTTTTAATTACTAAAAGTATTAAATGTATTACTTTCACTGCTGTTACTATATTTTAGGAAAAAGTTTACAATCAAGTACTCTTTGATTCTTTGGCGAATTTTTTGACGCCAAGATGTAACTAATGAGAGGGCCGCTTCATAAATGCTATATGTACGGTTAGCAGAAACGAAATTTTATCGCTGAAATGTTTCGCCAAACCAAGGGGTACCCGATTATCTAAAGGGACTTCTTTCTTAATCTGAATAATATAGTAATTAAGGTTATATTTACCAGACATTGAATTTGTTAGAAAGAGAGAAATCTAATTTTTGATCCACGGAAAGAAAATTAGTTAAATAAAGACAATAGGTTTATTAATGATATTATTTCCATCCATTTAAAGTGTCATATTAAAATATATATATATACATTATATTTTATTCGAAATAAGTAGTTCTAATTATTTAAATTACATCAATTATTACATTCAACCATTAAAAGAATGAAAATTTATGGAAGATTTATATCTAAAACTAAAAATTAATTTACAGTAAATAAGAATTTAGTCTTAAGAAACCAATTTAAAAAATTAATTTAAAATTTAATTGAAACATTAGGTAATTAATTTAAGACTTAATTCTTTAAATGTATAATTTCTATATAAAATTTATTTTCCATACTGAAAATTGTAATTATATTCAATTTTAAGTAAACATAAAGCATTAGAAATTGTTTATGCGTTTGATTCCGTTGGATAAAGTGTTTATATAATTTAAAAAATTAATAAATAATTATCTTCTTGTACTATTTGCTTATTATACATAGCTAATATGTCATGCTATAATCTTTAACAATTTTATAATTTATAGCCATCTAAAATAATTGCAATTTTTTGATCGTTTAATATTTTTTCGCAGGAATTAATGAATTTCTTAGCCAAGAAAGCCAACATGATTTACTCTTTCCCTTATAAATTCGGCCTGTGCGTCCCATCCGGCTGCAGCACACGCGAAGTGGAGCAGTTCGCCAACAAAAGTGAGTTCATCGGAGTGAATGGAAGGTGTAACTCAGGAGGATAAATATCTGTTTTCACAAAATCCTTATTATTTTATAGTATCCGAGAGGAATTATTTATCAGCTACGGTGAACTTTTGCGAAGTAAAGAAGAAGACGAATATTTCTGAAACAAATATTTTCATTATGTAAGTAAAATACTTCAAAAATATTTTAGACCTATTCCTCCAACGACCAGGAAATCTGAGATTTTTAATTTATTTTGTACACTTTAATTTACTACATACACTACTGGCCATTAAAATTGCTACGTCAGGAAAGCGGCACATCACACACGTGAAATTTGCATGACAGGTAGAACTTGCTGTGATATGCAAATGATTAGATTTTCAGCGCATTCATACAAAGCAGGCGACAGTAGCGACATCTACAATGTGTATAAAACCAGAGATTTGACAGCAGTTTTCTCATACTCAATTTCCATTTCAACGTTGTTTTCGATAAAGAAAGTTGTTGTAATGCCTCCTGTAAGAAGAAGAAATGCCTATCAGCACGTGCCTGACTTTGATCGAGGAAAGATTATAGCCTACCTAGGATTGCGGTTTATCGTACCGCAATAGTGCTGCTCACATCAGTCGAGACCCCATGACTGTTAGCAGAATAGGGAATCGATGCGTTCAGGGCAATCATGCGGAACGTCATGCAGGATCTCAGCGACATCCCATCAATAACAGCGGAGAAGACAGACATCTTATACGCATGCTCACAAAGGATCGCACAGTCACGTCACGAACCCTGAGTCGAGGAATGGAGTCATTTGCAAGGCAACAAGTTCTGCTTGAACAGTTCAACGACGTTTGCAGCAGCATGGATTGTCGGCACGGTGACCATGGCTTCGGCTACCATTGACGCTGCGTCACAGACAGGAGCGCCTTCAACGGTGTGATCAGCAACGAAGCTGGACGCGGGAATGGCATCACGTCATCTTTACAGATGAATCTCGGTTCTGTTTACAGGACCATGATGGCCGCATCTGTGTTTGGAGGCATCGTGGAGAACGCGCATTGCCAGCTTGCATTGGACATCGCCATACTGGCCTATCTGCTGGAGTGATGATATGGGGTGCCATTGGATACACGTCTCGATCACCTCTTGTTCGCATTACCGGCACTTTAAACAGCAACCGTTACATTTCCGATGTGTTAAGGCCCGTGGCTCTGCCCTATCTTCGAAGCTTCCCTAATGCTTTGTTTCAAAAGGATAATGCACGACCGCATGTTGCCCGTACTGTTCTGAACTTCCTTGATACAGAACAGGTTTGACTGTTACCCTGGCCAGCACGTTCTCCTTATCTGTCACCAATTGAGAACATGTGGTCAATGGTTGCCGAGCGATTGGCACGCCATCACTCACCATCCACTACTGTCGATGAACTGTGACATAGTGTTGAAGCTGCAGCGACTGAGATCCCCGTACATGCCATACAATCTCTGTTTGACTCCATGCCTAGGCGGATAAATGCTGTTATTGCAGCCAGAGGTGGCTGCTCTGGGTACTGATTTCTCAAGATCTATACATCCTAATTTCCTGTAAATCTAATCACTTGTACTTTCCACTATAATGTATGTGTCTAATAAATATCGTTCTGTTATTTGCATTCCTTCTTGGTGTAGCAATTTTAATGGCCAGTAGTGTGTGTGTATATATATATATATATATATATATATATATATATATATATATATATATATATATATATATATATATATATATATATATATATATATATATATATATATATCAGGGTGATCTTTTTTAAAGTGGCAGTGTTTGGAGCGCCCTGTAGCGAGATCTAATAGCCGGAATGGTACCAAACTCTTGGTATTCAGACTAATCAAGACACGGGAAAAATGATTCCGGGAAAAAATAATTTAGTTCCAAAAATCGCCACTAGGCCCTTATGTGGCTCTTTACAATGTATCAAATGTGAGAAAAGAGAAATACTGACACATACAATCAAACAATTAAATTATTAATGTTTATTTACTACATTAACTTCCCCGATGAGGAATTAGATCTCATTCCATGTGAGCTCCGTTCTCAGGAATAACACCGTGCATTCTGTGCACAACTTTCGTCACAGCGGTGCACGAGAAATATTCCTTATATATCACGAGGAATATTCCGCAGTGTCCTTCTTATGTTGTCCTTTTGAATAGACGAATTTGACACTCCACCAAAATAAACGCATGGTCCGGTAACGTGAGAGGCATGGCCACTGGAGCTGGTTTACTTCAGCTGATTTTATTTGTCGGATCTGACTACTACTTGCATTTATAGCCCCAATTACTTGCACTGTCATCGAACAATATTTGTATTTTGCTTTGATACCTGTGTTTTATGCTAATTCTCGTTATTGTAAACTACAGCAGCGCCACAAAATGCCCTAGTGGTGACTTTTGAACTAAAACTATTTTTACGGAATTTTTTTCCCATGTCTTGATTAGTCTAAATACCAAGTTTGGTGTCATTTCGGCTATATTTGATCATGCTACAGGACGCTCCAAACACTGTTACTTTAAAAAAGATCACCCTGTATATATATATATATATATATATATATATATATATATATATATATATATATATATATATATATATATATATATATATATATATATATATATATATATATATATATATATATATATATATATATATAGGATATATAATTAACATTAAAAATCATTATTGACTATGGGCTTCATAATTTAGCTCTGTTTCTTTTTGCGAAGATGCAACTTTTTCTTGATTTAAGATGACGTGGTGCTGAGCCGAAAAATCGAAGGCGGCTGTGCGGAATCTCAGCATATCCACCAGATGCCTTCCGGACGGATTTCACATTGATGGAGGATCGTATTCAAATTCGTTCCAAGGAAGGGAGGAGACCCAGAAAACTCCCACAACCCACAGGTGCGGAGAGCCGAAGAAGAGCAACAATTGTATAGATTAGTCTCACCTTCAAAAAGTGGTCGTAAAAGAATATGAAAACCATCTTAAAATTTTTAGTTTTACAGAAAAATGTTCGATGCAAAAATATATCATGATGATCTCATATTTAATGAATGAAATTATTATGATACATTTTACATAACTTGCTCTGAGTCTTGCCTTGCGACTTTGAGGTACATTTTTTAATAATAGATTGCTTTTTTTTCAGAGTTCTTTATTGCTTTCTCGCATGTATCACTTTATTGGGAACGAGTTACGAAATATATTTAAATAAGAAGGAAACTTTAATTAAAAGTAAGTTTTTTTTATCATTTATTTTAAGTACTTCAGTCTAAATTTTAAAAATTTATAATAGATCTCTCTTTATAAATTGAAATATTAAATTCTTGCGTAAAATGTAGCAAACAGTGTGCATCTATGGGATGTTTAAAAATTTTCTGATTACCGTGACCCTATAGCAGTTTTATATAGATTTATGAAAATAAAAAGTTTCAAATCTAAAATGCTAATGAAGTCAACTTTCTTTCTAAAACCAATAATTAAATGATGAAAAAATTCCTAAATTCATGTTAAATCTAACACAGAAATGTGAAGAGCAGAAAACTAGAACCCATTTTAATGAATAATAAGCAAATTGCAAGTAATAAAAAATTATGGAGAGGCCTGTGCAAAAAGAAAACTCAAAAGCTGATGGCATTCATGCTGATTTTATGAAAGAGATCCTTGAATATTCCCAAGATTACAAGAAAAAATAACAAAATTTAAAATGAAGATTGAGTATGGAAAATCTCAAATCACGGAGAAACGCTAAGTCCGACATTGCATGATTTGCAAGTATAAAATGTTTGGTGTGTTTTCTTTTCTTTCATCACGGTTTGTGAGCAAACAATGCACTTTCTGCGACTTTTTTCTCCCTTTTTGTTCAAATTAAGGGTAGGAAAATGCCTACCAGATAATCCTCGCCATAATAATCTGGAGTCGAGAATTTTCGAAATAACAAGAAAAGTGAGCAAATATAACCGAAAGCAGTAAAAACTGTAACGAAACTGACGCTAAAATCCTAAAAGACTTCCAATAGTAGCGAAAAAACAAAATAAAAAAATGTTCGGAGAGCTATCAGAATCGAGAATCCTTAAATCACGTATTTGTTTACAAGCTGTGTTTGTTTACATTGAGATTTCCTCTTTCCCTACCCACAGCTGATAATCAAAATACCACAAAAAGCAGGAATACGAAAAAAATGAAGGTCAGAACACTAAAGCTACGTTCAGTTTAAATGTAATGGACACATAGTGCCATCTAGTGATTATTAAAACTTGTTCCAGCTTAAAATGCATATATGCACCGCCCGGCCCTCACTTTCGTCCGTACGAAGTGCATATATGCACCGCCCGTCGCGAAGAGGTTAAAGATAGTTTAGGCAGACATTATTTTAGTGGAAATGTGGGTCAATTTCCGAGCTGAACATAAACTTATTTGGAGAATTAAATGATTTATAAATTTAAGAATTGATGACAAACGCCTGAATGAATTATAAATGTCCTCATCCCAATATTTTGCAGAGTTCAGTGCCTCATCTTCTGGTTACTGTGGTCTCTGAACCCATGTCCAGCGGAATTTTCACAGAGCTATGAGTTTAGCATTAGCTTAACAAAGTTTTCTGACAGAATAAAAAAGAGGGCATTGAATGTCATCATATGCCAATGGCTTGGCACAATGAACTTGGCCACTTAAAAAACACTCTAATAGAATTGTACATAAGGCCCAATAGTCTTTTCGTACTATGTAGGAATGAAATACAAAAAATAAAACGGAAGTGAATATCGACAAGACGATGTGCCAATCATTCTTTAGAGAGAATGATTGGCACATCACCAGCCAGTTGAGATGAAGTATAATGATAGTATCATTGGTCTATGGTGCTCACTAATCCCCACTGTTGATGGATCACGGTGTAATTCCAGGGGTGTGGTGCGGAGGAAATGGAAACGGTTCTGACGTGACCCGGATTCAAAATTGTTGGTTATTTTCGTTCGAGACCGCGAGAACCATTGAAAAGAAGGAAGCGAAGACCATTGAGAAGTCATGTTAAAAAAACTGAGACTTTTTCAAAGCATTCGGGTTGTTGATCGGTTTGGGGGTCATTCTTTCATCGTAAGGTGAAAAGTTCGAATCTCGACCCAACCGAAGATCTGTAGTGTAAACGTAGTCGCATGTGAAATGGTAACTCTAGCGGTGGCGGGCCCAGTTGGGGTTCTTCTGCTCCTAAATTACAATGACCCACCCACTTTCGAGGACAAAGTGCCACATCCATGGATGTCCCACTACATAAGGTATCATCACTTCCGCCTCATCACTTCACTTGATGAAAGGTGTAAATTAAAGTAGATGGCATTTTATGGCGATCTCATTTCTTGGTATCCAGTTATAAAAACATCCAAAGTTTTTTCTTTAAGAAAATGGAGATGTTGTGATTTGATATCTGAAGAGCTTCTCTTCTCCGTCCGCAGGTGGGTGGCAGCGGGTGATCTTCTCCTTCTCCGTCATCTCCAACTTCAGGCGCCTGTTCAACGTGCAGACTTCGAACGACAAGTTGCGATGTCTCTATGGCATCAAATTCCTGGGCGTTACCATGATGGCCATGGCTCACACCTACTTGTATCCCGCGTTCATGATGCACATGTACGGTAAGTGGCTCTTCGGCTTCTTTTAAATGAAAACCACTGTGTAAATGCTGAAGAAGAAAAACACTGTATAAGAAATTTTTCCTCTCATCAATTGAATATTTACACCACGTATTGTATAGCCATGGGGATGAAAAATTTGTATCTGTAACATGTCAAACCAATCAAACAATATACTTTAAAGTTTTAGACAGTTTTGAAAAAATTAATTTCCGCAAAGACAAGTGCAGTGTTAAGGAAACAGAACAATAATGCAAATTTTAAATATTATTTATGCATTAATTCTGCACCATTTAAAGACATTTATTAATATAAAAGTAAAAAAGAAAATATAATAATTCTTTCAATAAATATTAAATATTAAACTTTTACATATTATATATAGTTTAAACATATTAAATGAAAGAGTAAACTACAAGAAATAAATACGTATTCCTTCTATGAAGTTTAGTAAAAATGTGTTAATTTTAATAATGACATAGTCTCTTTATCGTTCTACATAATATTGCGAATTTGCGTAGAACAATATGTAGAGTGCAGTAAAGAGCAGCTGAGAATTGTACTGAGTGTCAAATCTGGCACGCGTGCCATTCGACGCTTGAAATTTAAATTCATTTTATATTCATAATATTTAATGGAGAATATAAGAAAAAGATAACTTTTTAAGTAGCAATGCTTTGCATTTAATTTATACTATTACGTAATTTTATATAAAGTATTTCGCATTATTTGAAATGCACGAAACTTAAAAGTATTATCACAAAGAATGTTTTCAAAACTAGAATATAATTTCTGTTTAAATAAAAAATGTTTTATTCCTATATTATTATATTTCTTATTTGTTATTTTAGAATCTTTATTTATTGTCTATGATTTGATGAGGTATCCCATGGGGCAAATGATTATGAGTGCTCATGTATCCATAGATACTCTTTTCTGCCTTTCGTAAGTAATTCATTTTACTTAAGGACTGTTTCGTAAGTGTTAAAACAACATATGTTTTGTTTTGCTGTTATAATAGATGTGTTTATTTTGTTAACAGTATTTTATATATAATATAAAATCATGTTCTATATTTATATTTTCATTCCCTTTTTTATGAAAACATAAAAATCATTTTCCTTTGGCACTTTTCTACTCTTTCTTTAAGCGCTTTGTTTGTTTTGAGTTAAATTTACATTTCTATTCCATCATTATATTGATACCCTCAACTGACATCTGAACCACGCTACACCCAATGAAATATTCTTCCCATTGAATGAGCGAAGCAGAAAAGGGGTATCATTTAATTTTTTATTCTCATTTCTTAATTAAAAGAGTTAGCTTAATCCATCCTTTTAAAACATTATAGAATTTATATTTCGTAATTGTTTATTTAAAATCTGATGTATTTGCCTTAAATTATTATGTATTTGGATGAGAAAGTTAAATTTTCATAGTATTTTAAGAAATTTGCTTCAGTGATGATTAATTTAATCTCATGACTTAATGCAGAATGCGGTACATTAAACAGGTCCGTCGTAATATTACAGAACAGTGCGATTTTTACATTTAGTTGTTTATATTCGTACACTACGTTTTAGGCAACAAAATTCCAGCGTATGGGCGCATCATCTTTAAAACCACCGTGAAGTCGATTTGGGAATCCTCTTGGGGATTTATTTAAATTTTTCATAAGAAGAGCTTCGGTTATATTACTTTCAGCAGGAGAGTGACACAGATCAGATCGTGATTGTCCCGTGGTCATGAGATGTTTACACTTGTGAAAACGACCAGCAAAGGTTTGTGGTCATTCGGTCATTTGACCTGTCCATTTTTTTTTAATTTTGGGTACAGATAAAGGGAAAAATATACGAAACATATCCTCACCCACAGAATTTAAAAATTGAAGATTAGATGCATCACAACACAAGAAGAACTGACAAGATATCCTCAAGCATCATGGTCACATAGGAGGTGAAGTGGTGTCGACAGGACTTTCAGTATTGACAGTGAAAAGGAATAATTATATATATATGTGTGTGGGTTCTGGACTTTATTATCAAAAAATAAAAAAAGTTAAAATTTAAATGATTTAATTATGGTTTTGGACAGAATAAAACAAAAAGCTATGTACATTATTTACAATATTAAATCACGATCTAACATCTTAGTTAGTTAGTTAGTTATAATTCAAAACAAATTTAATATCCATTCGAGTCTTTACGTTATCGCGTCTTTTTCCTTTCCATCTCATCGTCGTTCTCCTCCCTTCTCTTCTGCGTGTCTCGTGGCAAAAAATATGAGTGGCCCTCTGGTGGCGCTTTCAATCCCATATATATATATATATATATATATATATATATATATATATATATATATATATATATATATATATATATATATATATATATATATATATATATATATATATATATATATATATATATATATATATATATATATATATATTTATATATATATATAATTATATATATAAATATATATATATATATATATATATATATATATATATATATATATATATATATATATATATATATATATATATATTTATATATATAATTTATATATATATATATTTACATATATAATTTATATATATATATATATATATATATATATATATATATATATATATATATATATATATATATATAATTCCATTTCTTATGAGAGCTGGTTTTACATGCCACTGATTTACTCTGCATACATTTTATCTGTATTATTGTATTCGATTTTAAAATCAAATTCTGTTAAACATGTTTGATTTTAACATGTCAGTAATTTAAAGTTTTAATTTTAAAATATGAAAATTTTGTGAGTTGTATGTTTTGCAAATTTGAAACTAAGTCATTCGCAAATTTACTTTAATATTATAAAAAGAAATTATACTTTTTAATGTCAAACATTAAATCAAATTATATATATCTAGCTACGTAAAGATTTAATCTGAGAGGAATTTCTTGAAAAAAAATTCCTTCTGAATTTTTAGTTATTATAATCATTATTTCCTTTACCGATTATATGTTTCCATTCATTTTAGATACTTATTAGTTTTGTTGTCAGACACAGTCAAGCATGTTATGTTTAAAAATATAATAAAAGTTTCATTGCGCATCTATCTCAAGTCATTAAAACCAAATGTTTTGGATCTTATGTGTTACCCATTCACTTTCAGAGGATTGTTGGTATGTTATTTGACAATCAAGCACGTCAAAATTGATGAGCAGGAACTTGATTTGAAACTATTTCTGATACACAAACTATGGAGGTATGTACAAAAGTTTCCTAGCTTTCTCAAGAATATTATATTGTATACAGAAAATAATTATATATCTGCTTGATAATTAAACAAATAAATATATGAAATACATAGTATAAGCAAATCAGGAGTATGAAATTAAAATTGATATCACAGAAAAATATTTGATAAAGTAAATGAACATTTCTTGTATAAAAATTATTATTATATATATATATATATATATATATATATATATATATATATATATATATATATATATATATATATATATATATAAATCCCGCGATGGACTGTACCCAAAGGTTAATGGGCTTGGAATATTTGCCCAACACCAAGCGCCACGTAATTTGGATGGATCAGGTGACAAGGTTAAATCCTCCTCTCCACACCAGAGGAGCTCCCGCAAATGAGTGGGGGAGGTGTGGTCTCCCCCAATCACTAAGCGTGGCAGATAATGCCGCAATTTTCTGGTCTTGATGGGAACGGCGTCTTGAGTCATTGGGGGTCTGGTGATTTCTGGTATTAACAAAGAAATATGAATCAAATTAAATTAACTCTATACCGACTAGTTTCATCAACATTCTTCAAAATGTACAATTTAAGGAATGACTATCTAATAAAATCGTATTTCGGATATTCAAGGGGATATATAATTATTAATATTGCACTTATATAACTAAATATTTCCTATTTTATTTTGTTTCCAGATTAGCGCCTTTATACTATTTGATCCTGCTGTTTTCCCTTCTGACTCCCCTGATGGGATCGGGGCCGACATTCCGGGATGCTATGCGGTTGTCCACCGACAACTGCTACAGATATTGGTGGAGAAATTTGCTTTTCATCAACAACTTATTTTCGTCTGATGAAAGCGTAAGTTTTTGTTTTGTTGTTTTTTAAGTATGTTTTTGTTGCATATAACATTTGTAATTGCAAAAAAATACAAAATCAGTTTCTTTCTGTCGGTAAAGTTTTCTAAGGCGTCCTCCATTTTATTCCAATGGTTTGCAATGATACCTTCTGATTGCAGATGGTGTTTAAGCGTTCCAAAACCTATAAATGTAACATGCTCTATTATTTTAGTTAGTTAACGCATAATTTCTTTACTTGTAAATGGCTTCTCTTTACTAAATATTTATTTGCGATACATAAACTCATTTGTTTCAACACTCATTTCAATAGTTTTCAATTTAATGTGATTAAGGCAGGCCGCACACTGAGGCGACAGAAGACGAGCAGCACGACATCGCGCCGTTAAAACTGGTTTTCCCTATGCTGCGCACGCACACTGGAGCAGTATTTATCAAGAGCGCGTCAGCGTCACTTAAGTGACAGGTGTCTACCATTTGTGACTTGCGCTATTTTTATCGCTTGTCGCTTTCATGTAAATATCTTTGTGTTTGATTTCATTTCTTCAAAAGTGAATTTCCATTGTTCCCAAATGAGAGAATATGTTGCATTTAACCAGTTTCATTAATTTTGTGAAATTATTAATCATTTTGTGAAATTATTATCATTAATTTTGTGAAAAAATATTTTCTGCATAATATGTTTTTAGCGAAGATTATTCTAATCAAAATAGTATTTAGTATTTAAGTCAAAAAAACCTTTGATGGAAATATCGATTCAAATGAAATTCCCTGGTTATTTTTATTCTAATTTTTAATGATTTGTAGTTTACTTATATGTAAATTTAAAATATGAATTTAAAAATTTTACGAAATTTAAATAAAATTAATAAATTTCCCGTGCAAAACATTTTTAATCGATAAGTATTTGCAGTTGAAATAAATCATTTTATGAAGTAAATTTTATACAAGTTTTTTTAAATTTCTTGTTTAAACGCATAGATAGATGTTTCTGAACTATTAGTTTGTAAATTTTAAAAAATTATCAAATTAAAATAATCGTATTAAAAAACTAGTTTAAATAATATGTACTATTAAGAACCTCTATCCATATGAGTTACTATGGGTTTTAGTATTCACATATATTCTTGTACACTATTATAATATTGTTCAAATTAATTTTTCACTAACATAAACCATTATAAGAGTTACTATTTGGATTGCTCAGTTATTTTACATTTAAAATATTTTACATATAATTTTTTAATAATTTCCATTGACATATATTATTTTTAATTACTTTTAGTTTTGAATTGATTCATATTGAACTAATTTGTTATAATGCATAAATATGTATTAATTTATACTTAGGTATCATAACAAATTTTAAATATCATTAAAAAGTAACTAAAATATATAAAAAAATTCTAATATATTTAAAATAACTTTAACAAAATATTTCTAATGTCATTTTTGAGTCTATGAATTGAAGAAACATTAAAATAACACCTATTGTGAACTGGGCAGAAATATCAGAAAGTTACCAGGTAAAAAGAACATTTTTTGCTCCTTTAAAAAACATATTGTTCTCTAGTCAGTATTTAATACTTATGGTTTTTAGTTTTAAAAGCATTTAAAATTATTAGCATTTACAATTAACACATATCCCAGCAAGAGATTATTACGATCTTATTCACAACAGAAGTATTGAAAAGTACATCGTATTTAATTTTTTTATGTTAATGTTACATAAAGAAAAATGAAACTTAGTTTCAATTTATACTTTTAAATCAAACAATAAATTTACAACCTTTGCAAATTTACCTATTTTTTATAAAAAAAAAAAAATTCCGATTTGTGTATTTTAATGCCACTTTAGTCGGACTTAAACCTGAAGTATGAGTCAGTGTAAATTTAGTGTTGTGTTAATTAATAAATTGGAAGAATGCGCCTTTGTTCTGAAAGTACAGTAAATAACACTCAATAGAAATCAGCTGTGATTTGAAATAACAATCAAACATTTTCTTAAGTTTTATACCTTGCCTATTGCGATAATTTTTCAAATGCGAGACAAAATGATATTATATTTTGTGTTTACAATGTAAGTCATATTAATATCATTTTTTAATGAAGTATTTTCTTTTCTTTTTAAAACTTCTAATATTTAATTACAATGTCAACGATTTAGAGGCCACATAAATTCTCAGGCAAACGCAGAGACAACGAAACAGACAAGTAAACGCCGGAACAGAAGAGTAGAAATGTAAACAATATCAGCTCCGATGTACTGCGCATGCGTGAGATCTTGTTCCCATCGCTTCAGTGTGTTGTACTTTTCGACATGCTGCTCGTGTGTAGCAGCAGTATCGGGAAGCAATAGGTGCGCGTTGAAGACGCTCCATCAGTGTGCGGCCTGCC